>UELU01135500.1:0-12384 GCA_900490025.1 Megastigmus dorsalis
CCCCTGTCTCTCCATAAGCGTTAATATACTACTATTAAGGATGATATCAGGCCCTGATCAAGAGTTTGATTACACGGATCAGAGTAAGTTTTTGGCAACTCCTGATCAAGATTGTATTAAATTTAAAGGTGGACGTTATATATATACGTATTTTTCTTATATACAAATTATAATAAATTCCACACAAAATGATACATTTAAATATATGTATTATTCTATAATAATGGAATTGATATTATAGAATTGTAAATGCTTACAGAGTACATTTTTTACTGTAATATTAAATATTTTTATTATTTTTATTAATTTCTTTTAAGCAATTGTCATAGGCAACCGCAATTGAATTCTAATTCACACAACTTTTTAGTTCTGCGTTTAATATGATAATTTGAAACCATTTACTAATACACAAATTTAAAATAATTGAAGTCAATTCATATTCCATAATCAATATATTCAGTCCAAATCATTTACAATAATCAAAACACTTAAAGCGATTCGATTTGAATGGTGAAAATGCTCATTTAAAACTATTGACTAATGTTATTATTCACAAAAATTAATATCTATTGATCAGTTTGTAGGACCTGTCGTCCTATCGTTTGCTATTGAGAGGCTGAGGAGAAATAAAGACAAAGACAAATTAATATCCTGTGTAATGAAGGTCTTTATTGGAGACGTGACTAGGTTGCTTAAGTGTCGGAATCAGACTGAGCGTCTGGAATGGCGTCGTGCCGCTCGGAATCTAAGAGAGCGGTGCGGCGCTTGCGCAGTGGCGTTTACATATCTGTGTACGTTCGCCTATGTATGTGTGGCGCTGTATGCTTACTCTGATGAGGCTAGTGCCTACATCACTCCCCCTTACATTTTTTATAAATTTTGCTGTAAGCATTTTCATAATTGTTTAATGTTAATATAATACATTGTAGAAACAATTAATTAAATGTCGTGTAGTACAACTACGATACAGCTATTGGTCAATAAGATATTACAATTCTTGGGTGATCTTGTATATTGCAATTAATACACTTTTGCATAAACGCTACTTATTGTTGAAGACATAAAATATCACAGTTCTTTGTAGTACAAATATTGGTGGATGAGATATTACAATTCTTTGGTGATCTTGTAAACGTAATATAAAAATTTTGATGCGTGATGCAATTAATACACTTTTGCATAAACGCTTGCTTATTGTTAATAACATGAAATGTCACAATTCTTTAGTAGTTTGTACATAATATCACAATTTCTTATGCGTGATGCAATGATACACTTTTGCATAAACGCTTGCTTATTGTTAATAACATGAAATGTCACAATTCTTTGGTAATTTGTACATAATATCACAATTTCTTATGCGTGATACAATGATACACTTTTGCATAAACGCTTGCTTATTGTTATACACATGAAGTGTCACTATTCTTTGTAGTTTGTACATAATATCACAGTTTTTATTTCTTTAAGAAATTTCAATAAGGCACGAAGACTAGTAAGCAGTCGAGTATAATTGCTTACGTTGAAGCGTAGTGCATCTACATTCTCTCATGTTCTTTTTTTTATAAAATTTTGCTTTTAAGTTATGGTTTATAACAGAGCATATTGCTGTAGCTTAATTCAAATATGTTTGCATATATAAAATTGACATTGGTTTACAATTATTTTTAATATGATGCATGTAATCAGTACTGATATCGTTTTTCTTTTAAAGGGAAAAAAAATTAATTTTAAGTTTTAACAATTGCTTTTCTCAATAATTAATCGTTGAGTGCAACGCATCATATTGTTAACAAATTAACGGAATTGCGTACAGTTTCTTAATGTGTAGTGGTGTTTTTTTACGCTGAGTACAATTGTGTAAATTAACGCTTGATTGCTCGCTATTTCTTTACTATTTTCTTTTCAGAAAAGAAAGGAGTGTGTTTGAACTAATTGAAATGAGAGTTTGCATGTTAAGTGAAGCGAACTAAATTGTTCTGTGAGACGATGAGAGTCTACAGACCCCCACGTCGCTTTAGTTGCTCGCAATGTAAGTTCTTAACTCTAGCATTGCTGCTTGAAATGTGATTCTAACTTTTTAGAAAAAAGAGAAAGGACTTGTCAATGATAGTCAAAAAATTCTGGAAAAATAGTTGAGCGGAGGATGAAGCTGCCGACTCTAATCGTGAGTGTGATTTTACCAAAAAAAAGAAGATAAAAAAAATATAAAGAAATGAATGAAACAAACAGTGTTGTGTAGCAACTGTTACGTTTGATGAGCTGTGTAATTGTTTGCGTTGTAAATCATCGGTATGGACTTCACGGCCGTTATCTTACATGCGCTTTACGTCAAACAAATCGTAAAACAAATTACTACCCTGCTTTGGAGTTATGTAGGTCTCGCAGGATTCTGCGTAACCTCGTCTTGTATCGCGCAAGTTAATTTTGCACGCCACTGCCATGAAGCTGAAGGATGGCACCCCGGGTAAGACATCCCTTATAAAACGAGGGTTGAAAGCCCTGTTACGTTTATTGTTCTTCCCCAAAGAATTAATGACCGAAATATCGCTCATTTTAAGAGTGGCGAGGGTTTCCAGGGTGCCGTCAATGCCGCTGTGATATGGTAGTCTCAAAATCATCAGTAACGGCAACGAGGAGAAGTCTTGCCTCGGTTGTGGCACGTCCAATCCCGTGAAATCGACAGATTCAAGCGCTGGAGCATTGTTGAGAAAGTCTTGCAGGCTTTGTTTCACAAATGACTGCCTTTGAAGCTAAGCTCTCTCAAGCTCATGTGCATAAACAGCACGGGTTGGTGAACGAAGTCCAGCGGTTGAACCTGCGCCTTCACGTGCTCAAGCCGGAGGATTCTCAATTTATTGGTTGAATTAAAGACTCTCTCGGGGAGCCGCCAGATCTGCTGACCGTAGTCAATGTTTGAGCAATCCGTCAAGGTGAGCTGCCTCAAAGACGTATTGTCTTGAATTAATTCGAACAATGGCTCAACGCGGATTTGCGGACAAGCAGTTAGTTTAATGGACATAAGGGAGTCCCTCGATCGACCGCTGAACCATGAGACCAGAACCTCTCTGTCTTTATCCTATGGGGGCAGGGATTCCTGCACCCAGGAAAGACGTACCGTCGGATTGCCGGAGATTGACAAATGCTCAATGCCCGCGAGGCTGACCCTCCTCTCGAAAAACCCAGTGGTTTTTCCCAATAAAAGTGTCTTTATGGAGAAGGAAGTAGTCAGTCTCTCAAGCACCATCGAAGTAGACTCCACGCCATGCAAATCAACGCCTGTAAGGAGTCTGGGCCTCGAATCACCCTGTGATTTACTGATCGCGGCATTTAATAATTTCTGGAGGTTACAGACTCCCATGGACCACCATTCCCCGATGATAGAAGTAAAATGAAACTGGCGAGCGTCCTCCAGCATTCTATCAAGACCGTTGGCCGTCTGGTAGCGAAAGTTACCAGAGTTGAAATCCAGCGTGCTGATGCGTGCATATGGCTCACGCCATCCCTCCAGTGCAGTGACTAGCGCAGATTTATCTTCATTATTTAAATTTTTAACGATGACCTCCAATACGGGGTCAAGACGGAAGGCTTGCAGTTGGGCAAGAGGCGTACCTTAGATAATGCGTACACCCTGCGAAGGGCTAGTAGGCTTCCTTTCCTTAAAAGGATAAGCCTTTACGTATCTCCTGCCTACCTTACTCCCCTCTCCGCCTTTAAAATAGAGTTTATTCAAGAGCGCGACGTACTGCACTGATACTCGTCCTTGAAGGGGGCGAGTTGGCACTCTGCCAGGCGCATATGGTGACGCTGGAGTGAGTCGGATGGGGTTGTCATAATTGCTCTCAGCAGGCGCTCCTGCAGCGCATCAATTGCCTTCGAGGCATCCTCGACCATGGTCCAACTGTTAGGGCATTGCCTCGAACAAGCCAGGCCAGAGTCTCGGGAAGCTACAAGGAAAGGACCAGAGTTTTTCTGATCAGTACGCTCTTTATTGTCCCTACGGGTGACTCAATGCCTCCAGCTTGTTCTGTCGCTCGAGTTACGTTTACAGGGTTTTGGGGCGAAAGTGCAAGGATGTACATACTCGATGGTTACTACGTCCCTAAATCTAACTCTCTTAGTTCCTTTTTTGAATTTATCATTATTGAGAGCATCTAATTTTTTTCATTTAAGAATATTAGGAATAAATCGTTTTTTCTTGGTATTCGCGATGCTATGAGAAGGAACTATATTGGCCCTAGTCTGTGTAACTATTTCGTGAGCTTTTGCGCTTTCGTTCGATTGAGATACTATTTTGTTCTGTTGCGTTAGAGTTATAATCTCGTCGTCATTAATTGTGCTCTGCGGCTGAATGCTGGCCACAAAAGCATCGTCATGTGCGGAGGTATCCGCTGAATTAATATCGCTATTGCGAACGTCCTCCCCGGGCGATATCTCGTCCGCGTTATTGCTCGCATGAACTTTTAGCCTGTACTGTAAAAGCTCGCGATGCGTTAGGGTGGTCCAGATCTTCTGAGGAATTACTTGAATCCAATTCTCGGGGTTCTACGTTAGTTTGTTTTGCAGATGCTGTTTCATTTGTTTCCCCGTTAATTAAATTGCGAATCGATATGTTCGAGGGTAGGCTGTGATTAGGCGAAAGGAAGTGCTGCAAGGCAATTCCACCCACACTATCAAAAGTGCATGCGTTTGCATCGACAGTTTCTGGACTGAAACCATTATATTCATCAATAGAACAGTGTGCCAGTTTTAAGCATTCAATCGTCACAGGGATGTGATTCCCATTTTTCTCTATTGTGTAAGTGCGTCCGTCTGGATGTCGGGAAATGATCTTGTGAGAACCGGTGTAGGGCTGTGTTAATGGTGGTTTGACGGCTTTAATTTTTTCGAAAACATGTGCAACTTTTTAGATTTTTAAACACGAAGGGCTTGATATTGTTGTTATGAGTGATAGGGTTCACCGACCGATGCCTCATCTCGCCAGTTAAAAATGGTTGGCGCGATGGAAGAATCTATACGAGATAACGAATCGACTACTAAGTTATCTTGACCTCGCAGGTATCGTATTTCTGTGTTAAATTGAGCGATATATGAGAGTCTATGAGCGTGTATGGCTGGACAGTTATCTGGATTCTGAGCCAGCGCGTACACGAGCGGTTTGTGATCTATGTAGATCTTGAAATCGCGGCCTTAAAAGAAATAATTAAAATGTTGAAATGCCCCGTAAATGGTTGTTAACTCGCGGTCGTACGTGGAAAAGCGCGTCTGAGGTGGAGTGAACTTCTTAGAGAAAAATTCCAGCGGCTACCAGGAGCCGCTGACATATTGCTCCAAGAAAGCTCCCATGGCGAAGTCGGAAGCATCCGTAGTTCAGCGCTCTCACACGGGTGAGACAGATTGGCAATGTATATAATATCACGCTTAGTTTTTTCGAAGGCTTTTTCCGCGCTCGCGTTCCAAATTAACTGAGTTTTATCTTTTCTTTTATTACCCTTGATCAATGTGTGCAAAGGCCGTTGTGTTTCGGTTGCTTGGGATATGTATTTTCTATAAAAGTTAACTAGGCCTAAGAATCTGCGCAATTCGTCCGTTGCATTAGGTTTTGGGAAGGCTTAAATGGCCTCCACTAAGTTCGGATCTGGCTTTAGACCGTCTTCATTAACGGTGTGTCCCAAAAAAATCAACTCACCCGCGCCGAAAATACATTTTTTAAATTAAGATGCAGGTGGAAGGCTTGTAGTCTTTCCAGCACTGTGCTTAGATGCTTTTCGTGTTCTTCAGAGGAGGCGGATGCCACTAAAATATCATCGATATATGCGAATACGAAATCTAGATCCCCTAATGCCATGTTGACATATATTTGAAAAGTCTGCGATGCGTTTCTGAATCCAAAGGTCATCACGAGAAATTCGAATAGACCGAATGGCGTTATTACTTCAGTAAATATCTTCCGGAAAGATAGGGATTTGTAAAAAGGCACTCTCCAAGTCGAGGGCGGAAAAAATATTTTTGCCATGCAAGGTGCTGGAGAAGTCGTGCAAGTTAGCAATTGGGTATCTATCCAGTACCGTTACCTGGTTTAGCTTACGATAGTCTCCGAAAATTCTCCACTCCTCCATTTTTTTAATAGCATGTGTATAGGTGTAGCTCATGGGCTTTTGGATGGCCTACAAATGCCTGATTTGCACCATTTTTCAAGTTCACGCTTAGCAATTTTTAGTTTTTCTGAAGGTAGTCGTCGCGGCTTTTGGGCGTAAGATGGGCCCGAGGTTTTATTGTGATGATATACACCTCTTTCTTTAAGAGTTTGGGGCTTATCAATGCCAGTCACCGTTGGAAATTTCGATAAAATGTGCACGTATT
Organism: Megastigmus dorsalis; assembly: GCA_900490025.1. NCBI lineage: Eukaryota > Metazoa > Arthropoda > Insecta > Hymenoptera > Megastigmidae > Megastigmus > Megastigmus dorsalis. The sequence goes on from UELU01135500.1 coordinate 6,364, forward strand.
TGTGTTTGGGATTGATGAGGGATATTTGTAAATTGAGAGCTGCTTATTTAATGCCCGGTGCACTTTTATTTGTTTTAGAATTAATAAGTCGTTTGTTATATAAATCGGGTAAAAGTCGAAAGTGTTTTAGCGCGTCGCCTCCAAGTATGGTGTACGGTACATCTGCGACGATAAATGTTCAGAGCAGCTCTTGTTTAAAACCGAAATTTAGTTTTTTGCGAATGGTGCCATAAGTATTAATTATAGTATCGTTGGCAGCATGTAATTTAATGTTAATTTTCCTCTCATGAAATCCTTCGGTTTCGGTACTACCGAAATTTTCGTGCCCGAATCAATTAAACTGACTTCATTGGATATTAAGGGAACTTTTACTTTCTAAATTTTCAAAAATTCGATTTTTTTTACGTATAAATGTTTCTTAGTATCATAGACATACTGCCCTAAAATTTTATTAAGAAATTCGAAATAGAAAGAAAGCTATAGCTGTATTTCTAATGGTACCTACGTAAGACAGAATTATAGTAAAGAAACTTTAAATGCGTTTTTCTTGAAATCACGTTTTTCAAATCTAGGAGACGTTTTTCTCAAAATCTACTATGCCAATCTCAGTAAACCAAAATTTTTTTGATACTTTATACAAACAACTAGTAAATAAACCTCTAAAAAGTAAAAAAAAACACCCCTCCTTTTTAGTGCAGGGGTAAATTCATCCCCAAAACAGGCATTTTTTCGAACTTTTTATAAAATCGCGTGTAAAGGCCATAGAATAAAAAAAAATTAGCTTTTTAAAGGTTTATTGTTTAGTTTCAAGTCTCTTGAATTGAATCGCGTTGCAATTTTAAATAAATTTGCTACAGGAAGGCAGAAAAGTGTCCCGCAAATTAAAATGCATCTTTTAGAAGACGCCCTCTGCAGTGGTAAAAAGTAATTAAAAGTGCCAAAAAATAATTTTTTTGTACACCTTAAAACATTGTTAACAATGTATGAAAAAATTATAATTATGAATAAAATAGTTTTTCTTGTTTTGTTTAAAAGTTGTCTATTTTTTTTTTCAATTTAGAAAGTAAAAGTCCCCTTAAGTCTTTTATGTGGAGACGTACAGATTTAGCCCCGGTCACATTAGTCTCCATAATGTGCCGAGTTATTAATTTAACGCTTCTTTTGATTTAGTGTTTCGCGTTTTATCATTATTTTTGGTCAAGTCGACCCAATCGCACGGTTTAATGCATCTGTATGCCTTGGTCCCGTATTTCGTGTTGAAGAAGCAGAGTCTTTTTCGTTCTCTGCTCTTGCATCGCTCGCGATTTAACGATTTTGAACGTTCACGAGTTTTAACAGGAGGAGAGCGATCGCTGTGACGAGTCTCTTTTTTGTAGAGAGTGTTCATTTATTCGATTGCTTCCGTGAGCAATTCTGCCTCTGTTGCCTTAATTTCGCAGACTGATGGGCTTTTATCATATAGATTGACATGCACTTGGTCTGCGTACGCGACAGATGCGCTCTCGTTTTCTGGTGTGATGTCATGTATGATAAAAACGTGAATGTTGGGTAGCAGATTTGCCTTCCAAGCTTTTAAAATCAATGCGCATTATATCGGTTTGTTGGGCCCGAGCTGCTTAATACTATCTGCAATTTCAGCTATAATGGTTTGATTTAAATCTGGCATTATGTTAATAAATTTAACGTTATTGTCCGTAATATTTTAAATGGTTAGCTGGCACTCGTACATATCAAACCACGTCGCCGGATCGTGTTGCCAGAGGGCATTTGTATTGGTTTAAAATTTATTTGTTCGCGATCCAAATATCGCGAGACGTTACCGATGTTTGAGGTCGACGTGCTTGTTATGTTTGAGTTTTCTGTATAAACGTTGTGTGGTGTATATGGTGCATAGTTATTAGACGGATTAGAGGTGACGATGCTTGTTGTATTTATATGATTTGGGAAGAGATAGTTAGCTTATCTGTTATTGTCCAACGGTCGAATGGAAGTTAAGTTTTGCTTGGAGTGGCTTACGTGTGTCTGTGTTTGAGAATTTGCTAAGCTATAAATTTGAGTGTTCGGATATCGTGGAAAAATACTTGGTGTAGAGGTTACTAAATTTTGTTTTGAAAAATTAACTGAATTTAAATTTGAATTATGTTGGGAATTTGAAAGTGAAAGTTTTAGATTTTCAATTTCTATATTTAAATCATGCAATTGAGTTTCATGAGTTTTCTGTATACTTTGAATTTTACTAAGCAACATGTGTTCCATTTTGTCCTAATGGGATTTTGATGCAGATGCTTGTGAATCTAAGATTGATTGTTCGTCTAGCAAAAGTTTGTGCACATCATATTTATGAGTGTCTTTTCTCTTATATGTGCCCTGAAACTTTTGAGTGCCACTGTTGTACCCTTTGTCTAATCTACTTCCCGTAATATCTATTGTGTTGCCACTAGATAAATGCTGCATCGCGGAGTCGTCTAATGCCCCGCAGCACCGCCCTCGCAAAATCCTATCTCGCTACCAGCAGCCGTGCTACTAGTAATATTGATTCCTACTTCTTTATTGAATACCGTATCCGTTTTGATTGGAAAGCGTGCAATTTACGCCACACGAACGAAAACTCGCTGGGGAATATGGGAGTTAAAATTAAATTGAAATACGCAGAGCAATCGCTAGGGAGAGTCTCTTAATAATACTTATTATAATTAAAATTAAAATGTACAAATAAGTAAAGAGAATTTTTTCTGATATATGCTGTATGAGCATGAATCAAGAGAAAAAGGCTTCTCGATGCCGTCGGAAGGTTTCCGGTATTCTGCCGAAAATGACTACTGTGAGTCGTCGAGTATTGTACCAGAAATTCCCTCAAACCAAGAGAAAACCATTTAATATGATGTGATGAATTTCGCACTAATCCCGTGTGCTCGGTCGAAACCTTGCGCTCAGATGTAAATGATCACAGTTGATCAGCAACCGAGACGCTCAGAATTTTCTTACACACGGAGATTAATTTAATTGAGACTCAAATTGGAAAATTCTCCCGTGATAATTACACAATATAATGATGAGTGCGTGGGGGCTATGTTAATTGGCCGTATTTGTACTAAGAAAAATAATGCGTTCTTGGCGTTCCCTCTTCTCTCAGCGCTGGCTGTAAATGATTAAAGTTAATCGATAGCAAGACGCCTCGATAACGAGAATGCTTCAACTTGCATAATTTAGAATTTGAATTAAAAAATTTTGGCCGTAAAAATACTATGAAAAAATGGTATGCTCTCGGCACTCACGCATTTCTCAGCGCCTGCTATAAATGATTAAGTTAATCGTTAGCAAGACGCCTCGATGAAGAGAGTGCTTCGACTAAAACCATATTAGAATTTTTACAATGGAAAATGATCATAGGTCCCCGCACTCAGACAAAGATATACATATATATATGGCAACATCAATATTCAAAAATGAAATGATATATCACATAGAATAATACATCGATATAACACATAAATTTTATTCATTATATATTAAAATGTATTAAAACAAGTGTAGAATTTTTTGCTTATAATATATCGCTCGCAAAAATTTTGAACAAAACGAATTCTAAAGCATAAAAGAAAAATAATTTAAAAGGTCTAAGTCGCTTCTCCTGATGATTGATTTTTCTTATACTATGAAAGAAAATATTTAATAGAATTAAGAGTCAACGGTTGTTCTCGTTGTTTAGCTGCGTTTTGTGTATGCCGTAAATGACTTCTGGGAGTCGACGAGCATAACACTCAGCTCAACACAGAAACGAAAACCGCTGTACTAGTTCCATGATTATGGAATTAAAAGTTTAAAATATTTAAAAGAAAAAATTATTAAAATAATTCACCAGGAGGTCGACTCCTTGCACTCGGCAGCGATTTCGAAGAAAACTTGAAGTTCCACGACGATGAGGTGATAACGCGACGAATTGACTGCGACCGCAGATAAAGAAATTTTTGATAAGTTCTTTGTTGAAGAGTAAGATGCTTTGTTTCAATTTGTGGCCACGAGAAAATTTTCTCGTTTGCTGCCGCTTGACCAGGTTCTCGTAAATTATATAGCAGTGCGCTGCCAATGGCAAGAAATATATATTATTTTAAATTTCAGAACCCGTTCTCACAATGCGAGACTTTTACGCGGGATTCTAAACAAAATGGCGTCTGTAGCCACAAAGAGCTGTGATAAATTAGCACAGAATTTCCCGGTCACTTATATATAAAAAGTGCGCAATGAAGGCCACACTTTACTTCGTAAGACGCTGATGTTCCTCTCTGCAGACGCCGAGGCAAGCCGCGGCGAGGCATGCTGCGCTGAGGAGCTCAGGAAGCCGTTCGGTGCACGAACTCTGACGACTCGATGACTCGCTGCACCCCTCCCCCCTTCTCTCTCTCTCTCTCTCTCTCTCTCGCGGTGTTTTGATCCGTGGTAGTGGTTTAATTTTCCTTCTTTACGTGACCGGATTTTAAGTTTACAGGGCGCTTAGGTATTTCGACGTAAGTCGGAATGGTCTTAAACTTGAGACGTTTCCCTTTTACAAGGTAGTCCGTCCCCCCCTTGCAGGTAGAATACCCGTCGCGATCGCGGTATCGTGTGAAGCTATGCTGCGCGGCAGTTACGTATAATCACTTGTGAAAAACTACTTGTTACAATAAAATTATTAGATTTTAAAATATATTTGTAGGAACGTGCACAGAATTGTACATACGCGCGCGATACGCGAAGTAAGGACTAGTGCCGGAAAATCGCATGGATTTTCCGACTGGGAAACGTTTCTCCCTTTACGGGGGTAGTCCGCTCCTATCGCCTCGCTTACTTATCGGCACTGCGACAAATTACGGAACAAAAGTAAAATACCCGAAGCAGACGAGATAGGCGCGGGCGCCGGAAAATCTGGTAGATTTTCCGACTGGGGACGTTTCTCCCTTTGCAAGGATAGTCCGCCCCTGTCGCCTCGCTGACTGTTTTCGATGCGCGAAATAACACACAACGAATAAAAGACGAGACGTACGATAGAAATGCGATTGCCGGAAAACCTGGTAAGTTTCCCGACTGGAAGCGTTTCTCTCTTTGCAAGGATAGTCCGCTCCTATCACTACTCTTACTTTGTAGCCGTTGCTGTTGCTACTGCAGGTGGAAGCGATGATCTCTCTCTCTACCGGTTGATATCGGTCTCGACACGTGGCCTCGCACTTTCCCAGGACTTCCTTCTTCTCTTTTTCCTCCTAGGCGGTGCTGCTCCTTTAAAGGTATGGGGTCGTAATCAGGCGAGTCAGTGTCGCAGAATGCTCGCGCTGGTCCTTTTATTACCCTAATTCTATTCTTTTGGCAGATAATCTCTCTAGATGCTAGGATGCGCATTAGCATAATTTCTCAATTAATCCTTTATTCTTTCGCGCATCAAGGCCACGCCCTAATTATCTTATATTTTACTGAATTTTTTTATTATATGTTACAACATAACTTAAATTTCGCCGAATTAGGCTTGAAACCCATATAAAATGATAGATTAGATTTTTTTTTATTGTTTTATGTTTTTATTGTTTATAACAATTTTGTTTATATGGTAGATAATGAGTTTATGCATACATTTACTGGAATGTTTGTGTTTTGGGACTTTCTTTGAAATTGATTGCAAAGTTAGGAGCGGAGGTATTTAATATCTCATATTTCATACGTATATTTGTTACGAAATTTATTTAAACAAAAGGATGTTTGAATTTTTTTTATCGTTCTCTATTTGATTCTTCATAATTGTCCTAGAATTCATATTATCTTTGGAATTTATCTAAAATATTAATTAGAAACACGTGTTTAGATATTTTGGTGCTATAAATAGATCGCCCCTTTATATTCGAAAATTGTCTATTAATGCTTTTTCAAGTTTATTGTTAATTTGACCGTTTCTCATGGTTTTTCGTGGTGGATGGTATTAGGGGCCTTCCCACTGAATTTTAATAATGTTTTCGGAATTTTCCTATTAATAGTTTCGGCGCTATAGACGATAAATCG
>UELU01135501.1:0-23174 GCA_900490025.1 Megastigmus dorsalis
CCCCTATACAATTTTAAAAGTGTGAGTGTATTTATTGGAGTGAGTGTGTATTGAATGACTGGGTTGAGTAAATGTTCTTTTTATTTTTAAATGTTTGTAAGATAGATATCGACTGCTTTGTAATTTTGTTTATTTGTATTTTTAATCTAAGACGCTCTGTGATATTACTTATAAGGTTTGAGACATATTTTAAGACTGATTCTGAGACTGATCAAGTTATTATGCCTGTGATATCATAGAAAGACTGAATGCAATTTCCTATAAGACTGATAAAACGTATTATTGTAAAAGTTATTATCTGAAATGTATTGTTATATTCAATTGTTATGTCATTTTTGTATACTTATACAAATAAAAGAATATCTATCTATCTATCTATCTATCTCTCTCTCTGATTCGAGGAATCGAGCATTTTAATTCTGTACTTATAATTATTAATTAATAATTAGGACGTTATATTTAACATCGACATTACATTTTTATTCTTCTCTTAATAGAAAATAAAAAATCAGTTACTTTCCCTCTATTTCCAATAGTTTCTGAGATATTACGTCTGAATTTTAAGCAGTCGTTATTAGAATATAATGAAGCAAAATCTTTGAGGCTCAATATCTCGGAAACTGTTGGAGATAGAGTGGAAATAACTGAATTTTGACTCTCTATTGGAGTGTTCAGCAACGTGTGCAGCACTTTTTTAAAATTATTTTCGCAGCTTCTATACTTATTGTCGAATTAATGGTAGTATACACAATAAATTTTAGAAGTGTGCTCAAAGAATTTGCATTTAACATTTTTTTTTTCATCACAAATCAAAAGTTCCTGAGATTTGATTACATATGCTCGGACAGCCTAAGCCCCCTAAAAGCGATAGGCAGCCATAAAACCAGATCAAAGCTAGTATGGGACTGTCACAACGCCTTTAGTAGCTTGGTTGATCAAAAAGGATTACATTACTCTGGGTCCCCGGAAATTTCGGGATTAAGGCGAATAAGATTGTGGACAAATTAGCCAAACTAGGAGCTAGAGAGAGCCTCATAGGCTTTGAACTAGCGATAGGTATATGTGAAAAACTAGTCGGCCAGAAGATAGAAGAGTGGGTCACGAAGGAACAAGGCAAAACATGGGACAACAAGGCAGGCTGCAGACAAGCAAGCCTACCTGGCCTACCTGAAAATTCCAACCATGAGTGACTGAGTCACAAAGACCCTGAAAGTCAGCAGAACTCAACTAAAGACTATCACAGGCATTGTAACAGGCCACAGCAGTCTTATATACCGCCATTACAAGATAGGTATAATCTTTAAGTTCCTTCTATCAATTCTGTGACAGAAAAAATGAGATACAAACTCACATCCTAGAAGGCTGGAAGTCCCTGGAAGGGAGAGAGCCCAAATATTGGGCTCCCCTTCTCTGGTGGCAGCAGAAACAGCAGCATGGGACGTATAAAAGATACTCTTCTTCTAGGAGACTATATTCGGGATGACCTAAGCGCAAAATAAAAAGGGGATGCGAAGGGCTACCATGCGTCCGGAGGTCTGAATGAGCCCAAACCTATAAAATAATAATACTAATAATAACTAGACCCACCAAACTTTATGTATTTGACACGCAAAGTCCGATTTCGAAGTCACAAAATTGCAAAAATCGCGGAAAATCGTGAAAAATCACGTTAGCGAGCAGGAGAAAATTCTGAAAAAAATTTCTGACTTTGATTAAGTACGATTCTTATGTATTTTTATGGACTGATTCTGATTCTGAAGTCTATTTAGTCAAACTCCCACAAAATTTTTAGTAAATTGCATAAAATAGTTAAAAATCATTAAAAAACACATTAGTGAGAACGAGAAAATTCAGAAAAATGTTTTCTGTCTTCATTAGGTGTGTTTCTTACGTATTCTGAAGCATTAAATTTGAATCTAAAATCGACTTAGCTACTTTACCAGCTATGATGCGGTTTTAGTGTGATTAATCTTAGTAATTATAATGGTCTCCAAAAAGAGTACGAATTTGAGGACCATTAAAAATACCCTCTTTCAATTTTGCATCACTTGTCGCGGGAAACTTCTCTCCTTAATATTGAAAGCAGTCACCATCTTTGTCCAGAGCTTTGACAAACTGCTTCATGAGACCATACTTGATAAGAAGAGGTGATAGCAGAATTTTTGAAGGATCAATCCATGGTTGGCGTATAATCTTCCTCAATCCTGGATGAAACTTCATTCTCTTTGAACATTCTTTTTGAACATAGTTACTTTTTCTGTACCTGCTAACTCATCACCATAAGAAGCACAGATTCTTTGTGAAACTTGATTGTTGGCCTAGATTCAGGGCTGAAATTTTTATATCACCCCAAACTTTCCATTGTCTATTTTCTTCAACACTATCTAAAAATTCTCTTAACAATCTTTGAGCTTCGTTGATTGAGCTATTGGAATAGGTGCATATGAATTCCCGTTATGGAGCAGAACAGCTTTGTGACTACGTATCGACGAATCAATCACGATTTTAATTTATCAACCAACCCTTTCACATCTGAACAGCATACCAATCATTTCTTCTTATATTTGGTGAAGCATTTCCGACCCTCCTTTTCAGTATTGCGCTAAACGTAAGCTTTGGTTCATTTTGTCAATAAATTTTTCTTTTTCAGTGCTGCTGCTAGATATTCGGCTCCATCTTTGGCTAATCTCAATTCTGGTACGAGACTATTTAACTCCTTTTGGTTGAATGTTTCAGGAACATTTCTTTCAGATTCAGGTATTGGTCATCCTCTTCATAATTCTCCATTTCTACTTAGGAATGTTCCTCAACTTGCATTTTTTCTTCTTCATAAGAACTGTCAATATTCATAGATTCAGTAGCCATTGTTTTATCCACGACTGTTATTTATTCTGGTTTGACGACTGAAGAAATGCTAGCTTTCGTAGTCGTGGTAAACCTTTGATGACTATCATGCAGAAATAACAGTTTTCTCGGTATGACGATGCAGACCATTTAATCAGCTTCGTAAATCTTAGCAGCTTCCGTTTTCCACCCGATTTAAATCTTCATTAATTTCAAAACAGTAATTTCAAAACTGAAGCAAACTCTGTAAAGATATTTCAACTTCAAGGTAGATGGGGTATCATCACGATGGCAGATTTCTGTTGGGCATTAAAGATAGAAACGAATCACTATAGAGAGAAGAGATAGAGAAACACGCTGTATCATTTGAAAAGAAAAGAGTTTGCTGCAAGAGAAAAAAAGTGTAAAAGTATTTCGTAAAATCTGAAGGTAATGCAGCTAAATCAATTTCAGATTCAAATTTAGTGCTTCAAAATGCATAAAAAACACACTTGATCAATATCAGATTTTTTTTTAATATTCTCGGGCTTAGTAAAGTGATTTTTCGCGATTTTAGCGATTTTTCGCTAGTTTTGCGATTTATTCAAAACTTTTATGGTATTTGAGTTAAACTGACTTCACTTAATTTGATTTAGATTCAGACCGATAGAGTGTCAAAATACATAAAGATAGGTGGATCTAATCAAAAGTACAGACCACTTTTTTGTGTGCCGATATATTTATTATAAATTCATAGTACTTTAAAAATAAATGAGCAGTCGACTAATTTGTAATATCCGGCCGAGCTTAATGTCTACATGTATAGGAATGGTGATATATACAGGTATAATTTTGAACAATGTCATTTTTTGAAATTACAAGTCTCTTTACAACTCTAAATGGATTTTTTTTCCGTCATCTGTTGATAGATATAATTTAAAATTTTTTTTAACTTATTGTTAGAATTCAAATTTTGTGCTTATGTCAATTACTGATGGAGCAAAAAGGATCATTTTTTGGTATTCTTATCGGGGGGAATCAACTTTACGATATCTATAGGTACACTTTTTCAAATTCTCATTTTTTGTGGTTAGAATTCGTTTTTAGCTTTTATTAAAACTGAAGAGGAGCTAACTTTTCGAGATCTATCGAAAGATATACTTATAAAATTTTCAGTTTTTGAGATAAGAATTCTTTTTTCGCTTTTTTCTCGAGACCGGCTCGAGCAAAAGAACCAATCATTTTGTATTCTAAAGGCGAGGAATCAAATTTTTTATATCAGTAATTATAATTTTAGATAATCTCAGTTTTGAGGTTAGTATTCGTTATTAATCATAAAGAATATTATGGTCGAGTGGTAAGGTAAGATACTAGTATTATGTGGTACAAGTCTTGGCAGGATAGAGATTTTTTTTCATTTCTTATTTTTTGTGCATTAATTAAATTGTTAATCTAATTAATTCCAATAAGCTTTTATATTTAGTATAATTATTACTTATTTTAAAAAATTAGCATTTTACATATTTTTATATCGTGCAGGATTTTATATAGGAAAACTTGAACGATACCGGGATGAAAGTGCTGCACGAAATCATACAAAAAATCTTACATGCATCCTATATGACATTCTGTACTATATCTTTTTTTTGTATTGGTAGAGTTCTTTATTGCAAGAGAATGGAAAAAAGCGTTTCTTGAAAAATTGGCAACCCATAGTGTCATTATGTCTTACAAGGGAAACCCACGATCAGCGGGAAAGTGATTTTGTTAAAACTTTGGGATGTAGTTTCGGGTACCTAAAAGCAACGTTCAGAACTAATATTTGCGACTAATAGACCCAATTTTTTAATATAACCACTATTAATACCAAATACACGAAAATTCACACGGCTTTCAAATCATCAATAAAAATTGAGAATGTGAAGGCCACTTTCAGAATTTGTAACAGTCAAAAGCTTCACTCATTCAAAATTTATGACAGTTTTAAAACTAGACATTGTTTTATACTTAAAACTTTTCATTATTATTATTCCAATTATAAATGCGAAATTGTATCCAATTTTCCAACTCTCGTAACTTTTAATTGGATTCGACTATTTAAAAGGGGATGCCAACGGATGCCCCAGATAAATACCGATAGGGAACGCATAACACTACTAGAAACATAGAGGCCTACGGTGGCTCAATCGGTAGTCCAGATGTCCCGGCTTCGAGCCCAAGTCTCGGCTGATTGACATAAGTAGCTCTGTAATATATTACCTAAGCTTTTTTACAAACATACCGTAGACCTCCGTTGCTGTTTAACACCGAATAGGATCATAAATAGAGCGATGTTGATGATATACAAAAAAAAAATTACTACAAACATGAAAAATTTATGCCAACTTAAAGATTCCCATACAAATTTTCCCATGTACTAGTGGGGAAATATTTTGGAAGTAAATTTTTCCACTTATTTCAGTGAACTTCATCCTTATTCGTTTAATAATTTCAATAATCCCCACATTTCTGCAGTTTAATTTTCTTTAAGTTTCATATTTTGACATATTCTAAACAAAAACACTAGTTTTGTACATTTTCCCTGTATTTCTCTGCTGACTTCGACTTCGTAAGCATCATCCTTTATAATCTCTAAAATGCCAGGTCGTATTCTCAATCGTCATTTGAAATATAGACTTTTCTATTTTTCTTGGTTGCCAAGTTATAAAGCGTGAATCAACTTTATGAACGCTCACGCATTAGGATTGAATAGCGGTTATCTAGAAAAATTGGACCCATTGCTATTAAATATTAGTTCTAAACTTTGATTTAAATTAACATAAACTACTTCCTAAAGTTTCAGTATAACTACTATCCCGGAGATTGTGGGTAACTCTTGTTAGTGGTCAATTATGACTCTTAAAGTAGATATTTCATGACATATGTTTTTTACTTTTCTGGCTTATATGTCATTATAGCTATAAAGCTAAATATAATACGATTATATTTTACTTGAAGAATAAGTAATACTACCTTCAGTACAATAATAGCTGTTATAAAAATGCATATAACATTAATAAATGTAAGACATGCACTTATTACTCCATTGCACAGAAATTCAATTGGTAGGTAATCGGCATAAACGTGCGCATAGGTACTACTATAATTCATGTATGGTTCTCCTTTTATGTAAGGCATCTTCATAGGCTTATATATTAACCATATACAGCTCAGTGCCCAAAAGATTCCCTGTAAATGGTATAAGTCATGCTTTTATATATTTTACTACAAATTTATAAATTATTAAGCGGGCAAAGTCCTTTGTCCACCACCCACTCTCCTACATGCCTCTTAACCCATTAACGCCCAAACGGCCTAAATTTCGAGTAAGTTTTCGACGTGAAATTTCACGCTCTTTCAGAATCCTTAGTCAGAATTACGATTTAACCTAAAAAAAATATGGCCGATTTAAACATAAAAAACGTGAAGTTTGTCGAAAAAAATTTTTTCTGGATTTTTTTTCGAAATTATACCGTAAAGGTATCCCCTTATAATTATGATCAGAGGTGATCATGACAGTTGAAGTTTGACAATGTTAAACAACCCCATTTTTACAAAATGGCGACTGAAACAAAATTTTGTTAACTGTAATGATCTACTCTGATCATAATTATAAGGGGATACCTTTGTGGTATCATTGCAAAAAAAAATCCAGAAAAAATTTTTTTCGAAAATTTTCACGTTTTGTATGTTTAAATCGGCCATATTTTTTTTCTTGAGGTTAAATCGTAATTTTGACTACGGATTCTGAAAGAGTGTGAAATTTGACGTCGGAATATATGAAAACAGAATTTTTTCAAAGCATATAACATAAGAAATAATTACGTTGTAAACTTACTCGAAATTTGGGCCGTTTGGTCGTTAATAGGTTAATAAGTAAAAGGAACTTGTTAAATTATGTTTCATCAATTGTTGTAAAATAATAAATTGATCTAGCAATATATCAAGTAACGGAAAATAAAAAAAAATATAAATGATAGGAAAGATACGTTGCAGGGGTTGCCGGATACCTATTATTACCAGTATTTTAATTATTCACTTAATAAAAGACAAGGAAATATATTTTTTGTCATCAGAGCCGTAAAATTCGATTTCACGGCCAATCCGTACAATAAAAAAAAATTCTATAATGAGTCATTTTATGTTAATAAATTAAATATGTCGATTACGGACTGTGTATAAAATCGAATTTTACAAACTAAAAATCGTACGGAAAATATGATTTTACATCTATGATACCAAAAAAAATTGTTCGTCACATGGCCGAAAGATTTGACGACCTCGTGTGATCGCGCAATACTTGGACACTCGAACCGTGAAATCGCATTTTACGGCCTTGGGATGAAAAATACTATTATGCGTCTGGTTTTTATATACCAAAAGTGTAATATAAAATAAACGTTTATTATCACTGCTGCCAATGAAAAAGTGAGGTTAGGTGTACATTGCGCAAAGAGTACACTGGGACACAGCGCATTTGCGCAGGGAGCTATAAAAATAGCCTACAAGCATGACGAGATCGGCTGAGGTATCCATCTAGGCCGATTTAACTCTCCTCGTAGCTTCACACTGTACCAAAGTGTATTCTTTGCGCAATCAAATCGAAAATCCAATTTTTCAAATAATAAGTTTATTATTGATTTCACCTTTCTTTCCTACGTTTCAAAATATTTTATGTAGGAATACGATTGTACCTCTGCTTTGCTTTTCAGTGATAAGGCCCTAAATCGTCCTGATAACAGAAAAAAGAGGCTTCATGTCACCTAACCTCACTTTTTCATTAGCAAGAGTGATAATAAACTTTTATTTTATTTTAGACTTTCGGTATAACCCAATAACCCAATAACCCAATAACCCAATAACCAGTGTATATCTGACATATATGTTGTAATCGAAGTGCACTATAGTTCGAGTGTTAATCAATAGAATAATCGGCTCTAGGGGATTGGATAGAGCGGAAAATTTTAAGAAGAAGATTGTTATAAAACTTTTCGTCCGATCAGTAATCATTGAGTAATCAACAATTGAAAATTAGCCGAGCGGGCCAATCAAGTCACAGTATTAGCGACAAGCGAAGCGCCAGGAGGACAGAGTAGGGCGGCCCGTCGAATGCCTTCTCGCCCGCCGTGCGGCTGCCACCGCTACGCCGCCGTCTCTCTCTTCGCATCGTTATTCAGTAGTCACGACTTCTGGGAAAAAATATGATAGGCCGATCTCATCGTAGAAAGTTCATAATCAATTCCTTATTTTAAAATAACTTATAGCACTTCACAAAAAACATTTAAATTTAAGACTACTATTCGTAACCGCCTAAAACTTTTTTAACTTATACATAAATGAATATCAGTTCTTTTAAATTTAAAATCAATCAGATACTAATTCTTTTGAATGATTTATAAGCAAGAGAAAAACTGATATTTATTATTATGTTGTATGCTTGACTTCATAATTTCATAGGATTAAGAATACAAAGATATAAATTGAATTTTTTAGAATTTAAGTATTTTTGGATGCATTAATTCACTAAAATAATGAACAAGCCTTGAGGTTCAGGCATTCTATCAATATTAATTTACAGTTTCATAAGCAATTTTCAAAATTATAAATTATAAATTTCTTCTCTAGTAGATTTGAGATCTTTTGGATGAAAAAATTCAATAAAATAATGAAAATATTTAGAGACTATGGTACTTCAGGGCATGCAGAGCTTGATTAATACCAACATAAAGCTCACTAAAAGATTAAATGGGGACTTACAGGGAAGTAGTTTTTGGTACCTAAAAATGAATTTTAGAAACAATTTTAGCGACTAATATGTCCAATTTTTCAGGATAACCGCTATTCAAGTCAAATACGCGAAAATACATACATTTGTTTCATGCTTTACAGATTAACGACTAAATAAAAGATAAAATGTTTCAAATTACAAATGCAAATTGAGACCGCGACTTATAATTTGATAAGTTGTAAAAGTCCAAATCTCTACTCATTCGAAAGTTATGAGTATTTCAAAATTAGATACAATCTCGCACTTAAAACTCTTCATTATTTTTATACTAATTTAAAATGCAAAAATTGTCTAATCTTTAAACTCTCATAACTATTTACGTATATAAGTATAGTATCTCAACTTGAAGGTCGCATTCTCAATTTTCATTTACAATTAAGAAACATTTTTTGTTTTCGTTTGTTGCCGAGTTATAAAGCGTGAAGCAACTTAATAAATGATTACGAATTGGCTTAAGTAGCGGTTATCTTGTAAAAATGTGCCCATTGGTCGCACATGATTCTAAACTTCATTTTCAGGTACCAGAATCTACTTTCCAAAGTTTGAGCAAAATTTCCTTCCCGAAGATCGTGGGTTCCCCTTGTTAGTGCAAGTGTAGTAGTTACTGTGCCCTGAGTTAGTTACTAGATAAAAGCTTAAATTGAGGGCACAGTAACTGAGATCCAATAAACGATTACTCAGTTTTTAAAAAAAAATAAGCATAAATGAATACAAATTAGTGCATTTCAACAAATTATTAATCATCTGTTTCTCAAACGGAGTGTCATAATAATACATTACGCAACTAGTGGGCGAAGGAGATTATCTCGACGAGGGTGAAACTTCGCTTCGCTCGGGTGACAATCACACGTGTTGAGATAACCTGAGCGCACGTGTTGCGTACAATATTGTTCCTTACAAGGTGCGCAAAGGCCGATTTTGCACGTGTATGCGTGCGAAAAGTTCGAAGTGTGGATATTATTTGAAAATAAAAACTACAGACGCACGAGAACGAAGGCACTCTAACACGTAATTACAGCCACAATGCAGGCACAAAAAAAATTATAAATAGAATTAAATAAAAAACTGTAAAATCAAGTTAGGTAAATCCTACCCTTTTGTAGCTCCTGATCGTATCGAAACAAGTTTAATCAAGCATCATTGATGGGAAATCGAGACAGTTATATTACAATTTCAAAATAAAAATCTTAGTTATTTATAAATTCAAAACGAACGAGCGCTGCGAACAAAAAGGCACGGGCGCTGTCACTGTTCGCGAACTTGAATTTTTACGCGATATAGAAGAACGCAGCTATGTAGCACGGAAGAGGCCGGAAAAGGTGAAGTCCGTTCGGCAGCCAGAAGAGAAGTCGTCTAGGAAAGCGTCACCGATTCCATCGAGGCCCGCGGCATCCGTCGCGCTGTTGTCACGTCGCTCTCTGATTGGTGCGCTGTAGGTCGGTACCTCATTGGAATGTTGTTGTTCTCCGCATTTTTCTCTCTCGCTCCAATGTCCTTTCGCCTTGAAGCTGCAAGCATAAGCACAAACAGTATCTCGTGTAGGAACTTTCCATCAAAATTTTGATGTTGAAATAGTCCGACTTAAGACGAGACATACTGAGGCCAATGTAAGTCAGCAGGCAATTTTCTCGCGTGGAATTTTCCGCTCAAAGGCGAATTTGAATTCGTGAGCAGATCGAGTGAAACATTAAAAAGCCTATAAATATCGATTGCCTTAAAGGCAAGAAAAGGTGCCAGAAGCCTCTTTTTAGGCATCAAAAGTGTGCTTTTAGAGAACATGCTCGAAAGGGAAAAAAATAATGACATGGAGGCAACGATAAAAAGAGGCATAGAAATTATGAATGCGTAACTTAGGCATCTGCAACATTTGTAGATGTACTCAGCGACGGAGCGGCGTATCCTGGAGGTTGCAGTGGGATCTTCTGTTGGTGTCTCTTGATCCCTCAAAGAAGGATGCGACGCTCTTTAGACGCGTCTTTGTGTAGGCATAAATGAAAAAGAAAAATAATAAATAAACGCTTAATTATAAAACGGCCGAGATGAGAGTTGAAAGAACTGAAAGAAAGAAAGTTCTGGCTACTTAAATTTCCTTTTAGGCGTTTTTTTAGCTTGAATCCACCATGTTACAAACGAAAAACAAAACCCTAGACCTTCTGTCTCCCCTATACGACGCTCCTCGTCATTTACATAGATACTGCGAACAGTGAACACACATCAATGAACCTGAAGCTGTCAAGCAATCGCAAATCAATCTTCTCCTCCACTGAAGTGGAAGACTCGGACAGTGGAGGACCACCGGTATTCGTCTCCAGAACCAGCGCGCTTAGAATGGAAGCCACAGCAAGCAAGATTGACTCGGATACAGCTCCTTCTCAAGAGTCTGATGTCTTCACAGAAGGAATACTCAAAGAAATCGAAGTCACCCCATTCGAGAACGAAATCGAGGACGATGCATTGAGCTCGCGTAATACTATGAAATCCTCGATCTATACAAAAGAAGACATGCCTGCCGGGATCCCACAAATTAATTTTAAGGAGTGGAATACGTCGGTTTTGCGCCGAAAATTGCACTTGGAGATCAAAAGAGCCGATGACAGGCTCGAAAGCAAATGACGAGATCGCTTCAATAAGACCGGGCACTGGTATTTCAGAGATCGGCTAGAAGAACCGCTACCTAAACCGCTACAGACCTACTATTCGGAAGGAAGCCAACCTTTACCCGGGCATCGCGAGGAATTAGACAAAAGATTGGGTGAAGGAAACGAAAGGGCCAAAGAAGCCGTACTCGTCCAGAAAGTACGTTCGCTGCTTGAATGGGCTGCATTAGCTATTCAATCGGGGATGGCTGCACTTTCCCGGAAAACAAGGCCAGACTGGACTCGAGTGGAAAACAGAGCGACTCAGAATCCTTAGACAATGATGACCTTTCCAACATAACCACAGCAGCCGGAAACACACGAGCGATCTCGGTAATTCCCACAGTGAAGACAGCCTCACCAATTGCCAGAAGTACATCTCTTAAAGAGGGCATGAAGAGAATAGCCTTCAAAAACTTTCTGAAAGTCTTTGAAAAGATAGGTCAAGAGGCACTAGACCCAGTGGTGTTAAACTTCTCACAGCCAACAATGCTCGAGATATCGATATTCTTCCCATTACCCATAAGACGTGGCTACCGTTCCGTAATAAACAAAGAAATAAAAAACCCACACGGCAGCCAGCCAGACTCATCCGACCTGGGTTGGGTTCGGGTTCGGGTATCCCAATACTCTTATTTCATAACAATGTTACTACCTCTCGACAGTGCCTCACGTATAAACGCGACAGCCTAGTACATTCATCACGAGCGATGGCGAACGGACTGCCCCTACCACAAGGTTATTATACGAAGTAAAAGCATTAAAGGCTTAACGACCAAAAGTAAGCCAAGTGTTGCTAAACCCATATAAAAATCACCATACCTTCTCTTTAAAAGTGAAGAACAAACACTGCGACGCGTTGCATATAAGCGATGTCAAACAGTACCTAAGGAACCTGAAGGGCGTCTTACAAAAGTGAAAGGTGACCTCGTTTAGGATCTCCCGCACTGGAGATTTAATCGATGCCTTGGAACCCGGAGTCCTTACGGAATTGATCGTCGGCCTATTCCAGAACTCAACGGTATCGGTTACTATACACTATGGAGCAACAATCTTGCCACACAAAGATGAGAGGGACTCCATCATACGAACTCTCCATAACAGTCTGATAGGTGGACACAAAGGCATAAACTAGACCTACCAGAAGATACGGGACAGGTACTACTAGTCCGGGATGCGGAACAAGTCTTGGACTTTATACGGTGGTGCCCAACATATCAAGAAAGAAATGGAACGTGCCAAGTTAAGAGAACCCATTATCCTAACCATACACTTATACAATCCCTCGACAAGGTGTCTATAGACACCATGGGAAAACTTCGCATGACGCCAGATAATAACCAATACATACTGACTATGTAGTGTAATTTAACGAAATACCCGATCACCGTACCCATACTAAATTTACGGGCATCTACTATAGCTGAGACATACCCGAGATGGGTCCACGCTGACAACCTGTAATATCTATGATGATAGCGACATGAGCTCTGACCCACACAAAGTCTGCAACCCGAAAATCCAAAGACATAAGAACAAAATCCGTACCCACTTATCATGCAAGCTCCGTTGGACCCGGATAACCGAAAGAAGAGAAGAAGAATTCGTCCAACATTTCAGCCACTTCAGGGCCCTGTTATATCGCTAGATTGTGAATCACCGCCACGAACAACCTAGACTTGGGCACATCTGCTACTGCGATCTCAAACACGCGACGGCAACAATGAGATTTTGCAACCCCATTTATCAAGCTCGGCCAGCCGAACTCCAAAAGATGTCCATCCTTGATCGAAACAAGCAGGACGATAAAAGGAGACTGTAGCACCCCGAATGCGGAAACAACATAGAAAACATATGTAAGAGAAAGAGGTCCTATCATCTCCAATGGAAAGGAAGCCGTAACCAACATACGACCGACACGCGCACTACCAAGGAAAACCCAACCCAACCCAACCCAACCCAGCTCAGTCGAAACCCGATCTCAGACCCCCAGCCGATCCTAGAGAGAATCAGTGAGATGGTCACAACCACCCAGGCTACCCAAGCGAAAACAAAATATGAATAGCACGGCTGCCAGTATTGTTCCTTTTTCTTTACTTAATAACTGACAGCGTTAGTGTCGGCTAAAATTTTGTAGGAGAACGAGAATGGATAAAAAAACGAAAAAAATATGAAAAGTAATTCAGCAGAGTATGAAAGTTTCATAGCCCTTGAAAGAAAATGATGGAACAAAAGAAAACAAACTTTAGGTAAAAAAACCCACTATTCACACCCCTCACTTATCACTTCACATGGGTAATTACCGGCGAAAGTTTCCGGGTTTCGGTACCAATTTGAAAAACCCTCTCGTGTGTGGAGGAAAAAAGGGGTGTTACAATAAATAAATGTGCACAGAATTAAATAAATTTCACACTCTTTATTATTTATTATTATTTACACTCTTTATTATTTATACTTTATCGGAGCGCTCCCAAAGCTCTCGGTTCATTACCTCGTTTAAGAATTTGCTATACTTTTCGCCCGTCGCGGGCGCACTTCTCTTCGCGTGAAACCTCTCTCTCACCGGTAAGTCTGAAGCATACACGCTTCATTCTCGCTCTTCCTGTCTAGCCTTTGTACTGCTACCTGCCTGCCTTCGGGCGTTTTGTTGCAGGTTTCTTGCGTGCGCCTGTATGCAAGCCATCATCTCCACTGTTATCTTCGCTGGGGGTGCTGCGTTTGCATCGCTTTAGTGCATTTTCCGACTTCTTTTCAACTGCTTCCGTGACGGCGATATTTCTGTTGAGTTTCTGCGCATGCCCAAGAGTCAGCAGGTGTGTGATTGAGTTAAATTATGTATATGAGTGTGTTTGTCTTGCTCGCTCTGCTGCTCTCAATATACCGTCGTGGTTGAAATAATTAATTTTCTTGGAATTAGTAAACTTGTAAAGTGCGCAAAGTATAACAAGATGGGTCATGCTGCGTGTCTGACTTCAGTCAAATCGAAGCAGACACGAAAACACATGATTGTCTGTTCGGAATATCACAGAAGAAGTATAAACATAAGCTCGAATTCAACCCTAAATACAAAGACAAAGTCAAAGGCCGATAGCGTGAGCGCGAGCGGGAGTGATAGAGAAGGTGAGAGAGAGAGACGTAAAGACTGAGCAAGCAAGTATACAAACACACTTGCGCGCGAGAGGCCGCTGCTCCCACCTAAGAGCGTGCCTACCTCTCTACTCAACTCTGGAGAAGACGGCGAGAGCAAGCTAGACGTACAGCGGGTTGCCGGCGCGCAGGCGTCTAAAGAGGCTACAGCGAAAGTACAGCGAGTTGCAGGCGTGTAGGTGCCCTCCTCTTCCTTACTTTACACCTCCACACCAGCTAAGACCATCATTTTGAATAATTTTAATGGATCTAATGTCTCCACCGTTAATACCAGCATATCAACAACCCTGGTCGATCTTGTTGGCGCGCAAGTTGAACTCCTTGGAAGAACATTGGCCGATTTTCAATCTCGGATTAAGTGGAGGCTTAAAGGCCACCAGCAGTTAATCAGCAGTTGAATAAACTAAGTGCACAAGTTTCGTCTCTTGAGCGAAAATTAGATGTGCAGTCGTCCCAGTTGGAGGGCCTGCATAATGATCGGCTAATGTTGCTTCAGGAAAACTCGGTATTAAAGGATCAAATCAACACACTTCTGCGCAAGACATCCACCATGGTTGATGATATCTTGCTCCTGATTAAGCAATCTACTTGTAATAAATTAGAAATTATCGACGAAAATGAACATGGAAATTTAAATTTAAATAACGAGTCGCAGGGATTTGTTTCCTTAGGCTCCGCAACATAAACTGCACCGTTTCGCCGCTCGCAATGCAAGAGCTGCGTCGCGGCTTCTGACGACAGTGATGAGTGCTGCGAACTATTGGTAAATGGAATAGTAGATGATGCCTCGACGGATGTTAATCTTGATAATGTTGCGTTCGCAGTACTTAGCACTGTCCTTCCTACTCTCGAGAGGGAGGAGATCGTTGGTGCCCCCGGCCTGCAGCCTCGGGGCGTGAGTGGATGGTGGGGAGAGGAGCCTGGTAATGGCACGGAATTGAGATCGAGGCGACCGCTGTCTTGCGTGTTTCGCATCACCAGTAAAAAGACGCGTTTATGATATCCTTCGTACTAAGCGCGCCTATTCCAACAACTATTTCACCACCAAATGCGTTAAGTCTTCTCCTCTTGGCTCTGAGTCTACCATCCACTTGCCAGATCGTAAAATCATTATTACTGTACTTCTGCAGCCCGATGAATACTGTGAATTTTTGAGCTTAAGGGGGTACTATCCCCAAAAATGACGAAAAAATTGATTTTTTTTTATGATATATTTTTAAAGTACATATTATTGCGAACCTAAAAACAAATTTTCAAGCAGAAAATCCAAAAAATAAAGAATTTCCAAGTATTTAAGGAATAAAATCGCAAAAATTAAAACTCACGAAATAATGATTTTTTCCATTATTCTAGGTATATAAGTCACGATATCGTATTTTCTAGGCAATATAAAATATTTTTATTCATCGAGATACTAAAACTCATTCTGTAAACGAAAGACCTTTCCAGGTATCTATTCAGAATCATAAATTCTGCAAGAAAATATAATGTTCATCAAATACAATGTCCGCTATTTAGCATCGTTTATTTAATAAGGTAGTCATTTTAAAAATTATAACTAAGCACTTGCAGAATAAAATAATTTAAAATAAAAATCATTTACTAGTTTGTGATGATTATATAAACGTATTATGTATATAATTTTCAAAAGACCGCGCATCGATAGTGTCGCTACTCTGTCGATTATAATACACGTTGTCGGCTTTATCGACGAGGCAAGGTGGCAGCACGAGCGAATACATACTGCATTGCATGCAATCATATGATTTAAATTCTAGTTGTTTACTATAGTAGTGCTGTTTGCTATAGAAGCAAAGTCAGATGTAATAAGTGTTGTGATGAATGTAACGTATCCAAAATAAAAGAATTTTCAATGAAGAAATTCAATGAGATCAGATAAGTATCCTGCTTTACATGTGACTAGTGTTATATGAAGAAAGTGTTTCTTTGTGTGATTTCTTTTTCCAGGCAAGAAAGTTATGTCTCATCTTTGCCTGCACATGCAGGACTGGACTGTAAACAAGTCATATCAAATGTATATGTGTTCCAACAATAAACATGTAAGTATATAATTCAAAGAGTTTAAAACTATATAATTACTATGATTTTATGTATTATTTTATACGTATACATGTACTTCATAACATTACCTTTTTTATGGAAATTATTTACTTTTAACAGGAATTAAATAAAGAAATAGTTTAAGTAAGTATTTTAAATATATTAAGTATAATGTTAATATTTAACTTTTCTGGCGTGGCCAGAATATGTTGGTGAAGTAATATTAGCAAGTTCCCATGAAATTATTTGATTTTTTATATTAAAATTGGCATAAATTATAGTCAAATATATATGATATATATTTTATTAAATGTAATTAATGCATTGTTTTTTTTTATTTCAGGTGAATATAGGAAAATACAGCCTATAGGGATATTACCCCCTTAAAGCAATTAGCCTTAAGACTTGGCTTTAAATATATCTGGCACAGTGGTGGCAGATTTTTGGATAGGAGGAGGGGTGATCGCGCGCATAACTTTACCTCCGCTGCGGACCTGCGGGTTATTGATGATGCATACTGTAGAGGGAGTGGGCGCTCTGTTCTTCACATTTAAGCGGGAGAGGACAGCTGCCATCAGAATACTAGTGGCGCAGCTGTGACTACCGAATACTGCAGCTGGGAGTTACTACTGCGGTGAAGGAGGGTGCACTGAGCGGGCTTTCTCAATGTGAATTCTCTCAGAGCTCACATTGGATAATTCTGTCAATTTCTTAGCGATAATCCGTCCTACTATCTTTTCGGAATCGCCGAGTCGTGGCTTGACCCAGTCGTAGATTACAGACATATTCCGATCCATGGGTGTAGTTTTTTACGTCAAGATCGTAATGTGAATGGTGGAGGTATTGCCCTTTATATTCGTAATGATAAAGTTAATATCCTTGCTGAATTCAATAGAACCTGGTAAGCCAGGTGTTCCTGAATTCATCTTCTGTGGGATTCATAAGGCTAACACGCCACCAATCATAGTTGGTGTTATTTATCGGCCTCCAAAAATAGCTTTTAATTGCGATCCTGACTTCCTCAGTTCTCTGAGAGACCTTTGAGGTAATTACAGCCACAAGTTGATTATGGATGATCTGAATGCAGATCTGTTGTCCACAACTGGTGATTGAGTTCGTTCAGCAATTAGCTGTCGAACTCTCAGTTAAGATCATCCGGCACGGCTCAACGCATCATACTGAGACTTCACACACATGGATTGATTTAATATTTGTAGACGATACGACACGGTACTTGACTATGGGAATAGCTAGGCGCCATTTTGCAGCAAACACAACATCATCGATGTTAACATTGACATTTACGTTGCGTTTCGTCCTAAAGAGACTTTCAGCTTCAGAAGCTATTATAAGATAGCCGCGGTTGAACTCAATGAGTTGTTGTGCCGTTGCGATTGGTCGTCGCTTTCTCAAAATACCTTAGATTCTGATTTTGATATAAATGCGGCTCTTGAATGTCTTAGTGTCAATCTATTGGAGGCTATAAATGAACTTGCAACGTTAAAAACTATAATTCCTCGTAGAGGAAAAGCCCCATGTATTGGAACTGAGGTTCAACTGCTCATCAAAAAACGTAACGCCACGCATAGACGGTATAAAAGGACTGGGAGTGCCGCTCTACTGGATGAATTTCTTTATTTACGCAATGAGGTCGAGATGCGCATGGATCAAGAGCGTACCTCCTTTCTTCGTAACCAGCTTTCTAACGCTCTTGATCATGGGAAAGATATTTGGATGGAAATGCGTAATCTTGGCCTCTTGCCTAAGGCCAAGGAGGAGTTGCATGGTTTCACATCCCCGGATACGCTCAACACACACATTGCGGTCTCGGAAAAGGGGATATGGACATCATCTCCAAGCCGAACAAAGCGGACAGGATCAGAAAGAAACTTACAGTGAAAGCTAGTCGGCACGTTCTGTTTATCAGCGAGAGTATCAGTGTCATCACTGTCATCGACAAGAATGACGTCTATCCACGTGTGAGACGTGGGTGTATGATGAGTGGCACCATGCTGGACCAACTGTAGCGAAAGCTCCGCTGAAAGTTTGTCGGCATTCAGATCCCCCATGATAATTTTATGACTATAATAATAACATAATGTTCGCAATCTATCTAAAAGATCCGAATCCTTGATAAAAGGTATTTTGGTGGCCTGTAAATGACCAAAACAAGAATAGGTGTAGAGTCGCCCTCATGAACACTGCAAAAAATATATTCAGGTTTCATTTGCAGCCCTTTTCGTTCGGTTTTTGATGTTACTAAGAGCGTAGACCTTAGCTTTTCTTTTATATATAGGGCAACTCCACTCCCATTAATATTTCTGTTCTGCCTGTAAAGTTTATAACCTGGAATCTAAAAAACGTCATCCGAGACAGTCGGGCGCAGCCATGTTTCCGCTATCCCAAGCAAATGGTAAGAGGGGTTGGCATGAAGATATTGACGGATCTGCTCAATGTGCGCTCTAAGTGAGTTCACATTAAGAAAGACCCCTCGTAAGATCCCTTTACTTCCTTTGCAGCCTCCAGAAGATCCTCCATCCAGTCATGCCCTGTTTTTGTTCTTATTCTTTCTCTTCTTATCATTGCAGCTATCTTTTTTTATTTTCTTTATTCACGCCATGATTATCCATATTTCTATTATCATCATTCAAATTGTTATCTTTATTTAATGTATTTAATGTATCTGTATTATTACTTTCTGTTGCATTCTTCTTTTGTTGTTGTTATAAACTATTTTTGTTTGTAATTTTATTATTATCATTAACAGGTAAGATGAATGTGCTTATTGCGGATGCGTTAGCAATAGCATCCAAATCCGCAGCAGTAGAGAAAGGAAAAACTCTCTCACCCTCCCTTCTCCTAGCAAGAAACCTGCCCCTTCTGTGCCAAATAAAGTTCATATTTAAGGTTTTTCCATAATCTTTTAAAAATTGAAAATTCTTGTATTCCAGAAATTCATTTATAAAAATAAGTGACTGTCACAGACAGGCCACAGACTCCTCTCCCAAAATGGAAAGATCAAGATCCCTTGTACAATAATCAATATATGTATAAGCTAATATCAATATCCACGAATATTGCACCTTGTTTTCGACTAGAATTATTATTTGTTAAAAAAGTAACTTTAAAAATTGCATAAGCTTAAAATAAAAATAAAATTAGAAATCCCGGAATTTCACTAAAGTAAATTGTTAAATTAAATAAAGTTATAAGTACTATAATTAAAAGCATTTGTAAAATTTAGAGGTATGAATAGATAAAAGAATTTAAATTTAATCGTTATAATTATATTGCACTTGTTAAGAATAATACTGAAAATTGCATTAAGTTTAAAATTTAAATAGAATTTACTATAATTATATAAAATAACAAAATCAATATAATAAAGACTTTTTACTATAATTAAATGTAATAAAAATTAATAATACTAAAGATTGCATTAAATTTAAAATTTCAAAAAATTTTAAAAATTAATAATTCAAAAAATTCGAAATTCAAAAAAATTCGCTCAAAACTGTATTATATTTACAATATGCTACCATCTCTTGAGTGGAGGGTGAATGTCTAGATGATAACATGTGCTCGGCAGCCGGCGGTTAATCAGTCGATAAATTAAATGGTGACATCTTTCAATTAATCTCGAAACCTCCTAATCAAATAAATCGAAATGCGAGGTCTGGTGCCACGTGGAGAACTAACCTCAAAGCGAAGTATTCGTGTGCATTAATTGGAAAATAATGTTGTGCACCTTTGTTAAATCCAATGTAAGAGCAGCAGCCAGTGCAGAATAGTGAAGTGAGGTGAGAGAGAGAGAGAGAGAGAGAGAGAGATGGAGAGAGAATTTTAATTTAAATATGATTTATTTGCAATAAGGTCCGGATTTGGACCGTATATCGATAAGTTATTACATTGGTATACATACTGGTTTTTTTACATTTGATATTCAAGGTATAATAAATTTTTATATACGAGTAACAATGTGATAATAATTAGATAGTAACGATAACGTAATAGAAGTTGTATAAATGTCAAAAATATGAAAAATAGTGGTACGGACAGCACGTGTCCATAGTGAGTATTGACAAAAATAGGAGTTAAGAAAGAAAAAAGTGTAAGAGAAACAATAAGCAGTGGGAATGTATTAGTATTAAACTCAAGAAGGTAATAGGCAATAAAGTTTAAAGAAGGTGAAAGTAATAAGAGGAGAAAGAAAGGAAAATAAGAAGTCTAAAGATTAGAGGTTAGAGAGACATGCCGGCGGTAGAAAGGCCCATACGCAGTCACAAGGGTCACCAAAAATGACGGAGAGGATAGAAAGTAAGGATACAGTAAAAATCTGGCAAAGTGTAGGAAGGAGCGACAAAAGAAATGAAGAGAGATGGGTAGAATTAATGACGGAAATAAAATTAATGTGAGAGAAACATGAGAATGAGAGAAATGAATGGAAAAAAGAAAAAGAGGAGTTACACTTGAGAATAAATAGGCTAGAACGTGACAAAGAAAGGAAAGAAAGAGAAGAAAAAAGAAAAAATATAGTAATAAAAGGAGTGGATTTCGAAGATGCCGATCTGAAAGATGCAGTAAGCAATTTTCTGTAAAACGAAGTTAAAGTAGAAACGAAGATCAAAAAGGTATGCAATATTCAGTCAAGAGAGAATAGAAAAATTACGATAGCGACAGTAGAGAGCGTCGAGAAGAAAAAAGAGGTTATTATTAACAAAAAGAATTTAAGTCAAACGAAAATTTATATTGATGAATATATGACATGGAAAGAAAGAGAAATAAAAAATAAAATAAGATCAGTGGCAAGAAGGAAAAGACAAGAAGCATGTAGCGTTAGAGTTGGATACATGAAAATGTATGTGAATAACAAATGGTTGAAATGGAACATTTAGAAAGAAGAGAAAGTGAAGGTTCAAATTTTTGGCAAGAGTCGGCTTAGAGAAAGATGGACAGAGTGGAATAAAAGTGTGTTATTGGAATATATCAGGAGTGAAAAATAAATGTAGTGAGGTGTGGAAGTTTTTAAAGAAATGTGACATCATAGGACTCACAGAGACTTGGGTGGATGAGACAGAATGGAACACACTAAAAAAGTATCTACCTAAGGAATATAATTGGAAATACGAACCAGCTGTAAGAGAAAAGAAAAAAGGTAGAGCAATGGGAGGTATAATTTCAGGAGTAAGGAAAGAGTTTAAGGAGAAGGAAGAAGCAAAATGTAATAAGAATATAGTGGAAAGAAAAGTAGAAATAAATAATCAGGTTTGGAGAATCCTAACAGTATACAGTAAGAGCATGGAGGAAACTACCAAATTCTTGAAACGATAATGGAGAGAAATGAAACCAATTTGATGATAGGAGGAGATTTTAATGCACGTACAGGAAATGAGGGAGGTGTAATTGAGGAAGATGGAAAGGAGAATTACACAAGGAATTCAAATGATAAGGTTGTGAATAAGGATGGACGATTGTTAGTAAAAGAATTAAGCGAAAGAGGCTGGATGATTGTAAATGGGTGCGATGAGATGACAAAGTCAGGCGAATGGACGTACGCAGGTGAAAGAGGGAATTCAGTTATAGACTATGTGATTATAAATAACGAAGCATATGGAAAAGTGATAAGATTAACAGTAGAGGAAAGATGTGAATCAGATCACTTACCACTAGAAGCGGTGATATAAGGAGAAAGTTAAAAGAGAGAAGTAAACAAAGATAAAGAAGAAATAAAAATAAGAGTTTGGGCAGAAGAAGGAGTAGAACATTATCATAAGAAATTAGAAGAGTGGAAAAGTGCTAAAATAGAAAAGAATGAAATATGGAAAGAAATAAAAATAAAATATATGAATCAAAGAAAATAAAGATAAAGAAGTGGAAAAAATGGGAGTTAGGTCAAAGAGTATGGTACAATAAGGCATGGAAGGTGAGAAAAAGACTGGTTAGACGTAAGTTAGGAGAATTAAGGAATGAATAAATAACGAGAGAACAGTATTTAGAGGAGAAAAGAAGATACAAAGAATGGTGTAAGGAGAAAACGAAAGAACATGGAAAGTTTGGAAGGAGTAGAAGAAAGAAAAGTAATGAAGATCGATGAAGAAGAAAATGTCTGGACTGATGAAGAGGAAGAAGAAATTGCGGATAAAGAATTTGAGAGGCAAGTAAATAAATTAAAAAAATGGTAAAGCAGTAGGTGAGGATGGAATAGAAAATGAAGCGTGGATATTTACTACAAGAGAATTAGCAGAAACATATAAAAAATTGGTAAGATTAATATGGAATGACGGTGGTATAGTAGAAGATTGGAAAATAGGAATAATATCTCCAGTTTTTAAAAAAGGGAACTAAAGCGATATAAAGAACTATAGGGGGATAACAATCGTGGACACGGCCTTATAAGTTTTATTCAGGAATATTAAATGATAAATTAAAAAAAGTAATAGAAAAAATTTAAGTGAAACAATTTGGATTTAGGGAAAAAAGGGGTTATAGATTGTATATATATATGTAAAGAAAGTAAACTTTCTTCATTTAAATTTGCCGCGCTTTATATCACGCGCGCTCTTTAATAAACTCCCGCTAGACGGAACCATAGATAAGATGACTGGCAGATTTTGAAAATTGGAGAATAATACGTTAAGAGAAGATCAGTAGAGAGAATAACTAAGAGAGAGATATAGATT
>UELU01135503.1:3107-20312 GCA_900490025.1 Megastigmus dorsalis
CTCTCTCTCTCTCTCTCTCTCTCTCTATCAAAACCTTCCGCAAAAATATAATTAATTCCGCCGCGACCGAGCACGCCGCTAACCACAAGCAAAACTCTAAAACCAACCTCGTGTAACTTGGCGACTAACAGAAGCTGATGGCTAGCTGCAGCTCGAGGAATGCGCTCGCCTCTCCGTGAATCCGTGCACCGGTGTCCTGGTCGCCTCGGCGATGTCTTTCTCTCGTCCGCTTTCTCAGCTTGCCCAAAACCCTCTGTCTCTCCACACAACGTTCTCCTCAGGATTGCGCTATCCACGACACCCGCGCCTTGCACTCACACACACTCTCACTAGCCGCCGACTTTCCGCACGTAATCGGTGCCTCGCGCCCGCTCACGTCGTGAATTTACCTCGGAAAACAAAACCCCCTCAGACTCAACCCAATAAATTCCCTTCCTGCCCCTTTTCTCACCCACTTAAACCCCGCAACAAAGAAAGAAAACTACACGACTCTGTGAAACGCGTTGACTCGGCGACGACTCGTGCAACAATGCCGCCGTTCGCTCGCGCCTTGCCGCTCGTTCGACCGCGCAGTACGATGCTCCGCCGCGAGATGTCTCTCGCTCTCTCTCTTACACACCCGTTGGCAGACTCTTGATCGAGCTTTCGAAGGGTAAGGAGTGAGCGTATTGACTGTGGATTGAATTGGAAGAATTATACTGTTTTGACGCATGTTCTTTGTGCATAGGTTGAAGTCTAGGAACCGTTTATCAAGTATTTTGTTTTGTGTAAGTTGAATTGTGAAGTCAGATTTTAATTAATAAATCCAGTGCCCGTCTCTGGCGGGTTACTGAAATTCGCTATGGAGTCTGATGATGGTGGTATCCCGCCAAAACCTCCGGATTTACGCGAAAAGTTTACCGAAGATAAAAGTATTGAAGATGGACATAATATGGAGTTTGAAACAATAAGTTATAAAAGGAGGTATAACAGTGTTGAAGGTAACTGTCAAAAAAGTTCTAAAGCAACAAAGAAGATTAATAAAGGTCAGAATGCTATTGCAGATCAAGATTCTTTGAATGGCGGTCTTTCCAATTACACTACCAAAGACACTCAAGATTTAAATAAGCAAGCTAGTTCTAATCAGAGAGACTCTTATTGGTTTGATAAGCAAAATAAAGGCCCATTCGGAGTGTGGATCAAGAAAATTAAACAGGATGACAAAGAGTTAAATTTATATATAGTTGGTGATGTACTTTTCAGAAAATATAAGGGTATTTCTAACATAACAAGGAAAAGTAAATTTAGAGTAGAGGTTATGATTAAATCTGCAGAAGAAGCTAACCGCCTTATTGTTGACAAAGATTTAGCTAAGAATAACCTTGAAGTATATGTCCCAGGACACAGAAAATTTAGGAAAGGTATAATCAAATATATACCAACTGAAATATCAGAAGACAGAATTTTGGAGTCTATTGTATCAGAAATACCTGTATTGGAAGTTAAGAGACTTAATATGAGAAACAAGAATGCTGTGAGTGATCAAAACAAATGGATTCCTGGTCAAACAGTATTAGTTACATTTAACGGTCAGATATTACCTAGTGAAATTTATGTTCTAAATGTTAGAAGTTTTTTAGAACCATATGTCGCAAGACCTTTGTATTGTTTCAATTGCTTTCATTTTGGTCACTCAAGCAGGACTTGTAAAGACAAAACTATTTGTATTATGTGTGGTGATCTTAAGCATAGTGAAGGAGAAATTTGTAAAAATTGAAATCCAACATGTTCTAATTGCAAAGGACCGCATAAGAGTATAAACTCAATCTGCCCAGTTTTTAGGGAGTATTATCAGATTAATGTGACCATGGCTTGTGACAATATTCCATTCTCTGAAGCCAAGAAAATTGTTTTTAGAAATAATCCTAATAGAGTTCCGCTTAGAACTAAGGAAAATTTTCCAGAGCTCGCACAACAGAAATTAATGTGTAAGAAAAGTTTTTTGTTGGAAAGGTATGGTAATGTTAATCAACAATATCAGTATCAACCACAACCCACGCAACAGTTAATTCATCAATATGAAATTTCAACGCCAAATGGATATAATCAACGGTTTGATTCTGATTTGGATGAATATCGTCAATCTTGTAGTCAATTTAATAGTGAGCATCAAATAGAACAACGACCACAACCACAACCACAACCACAATCACAATCTCAGCAACAGCAACAACAACAACAACTATCACAACAACATCTACAAACTATATCGAAACGAAATAAACAACCAAAATAAACAACAGCTTCAACAGAAGAAACAGGATCCAAGATTAATGAAGGTTACAAATAGATTGCACAAGATTTTGGAATCTAGAAAGAATTCAGACCCTATTGAAGGGGGTGGGAAGAGATCATCTTTCTAATTTTAGTTTTAAATTTTGTTAGTTCTGGTTTTCCTTAGAATCTACATTTATATATATTAATATATATTTTAATTATATATATATTTTGTTTTTTTCTCTCTTTTTTTTTATTTTTATAACTAATTTAAAATTATGTCTATACAAAATTTTAACAATTTAAAGATTTTTCAATGGAATGCTAGATCTTTGAAGAATAAGCATGACATCCATGAATTTTATCATGATTATGATGTCTTGATTATTTTTGAAACCTGGCTTAGGCCTAAAGATAAGTTTAGAATTAATGGTTTTGAAATGATTCGTTTTGATAGAGATAAAGGTGATGCAAAAGGAGGAGGAATTGCGATATTTGTTAGAAGAAACCTAATTTTTGACCGCCTGGATTGGGACTTAAAGCTTGATAGCTTGGAGATAGGAACTGTGTCTGTTCGCTGCGCAAGCGGAGATGAATTGCTTATGGTTGCTTGTTATAGGTCTCCTACTCGGGGTAATTGCATTACGGCGCGTGAATTGAGGCTTTTGATGGCTGAGACTAGTAAGTATTCGAGTTTTTTAATGGTAGGTGATTTTAATGCTCATCATAATTTATGGGGTAGTTCTTATTGCTGCAGGAACGGTGATATTATTTATAATACTTTGGACTTTGACATGTTTTTTTTGCTGAATAGTAGTGATCCTACGCATCTTTACTATGATTATGGTGATGTAGCTCCGGTCAAGTATTCTAATATTGATTTGTCTTTTGTGTCCATGAATATTGCTATGGTTTCTAATTGGAGTGTACTGGATGATCCCAAGGGAAGTGATCATTTTCCTATTGATATTGAGGTTAATGTTCAACCGGAAAATCAGTATAGGTTGAAGTATAAATATCATATTAAGAATGTTCAATGGGATAAGTTTCAAGATAATCTTTTGTCTAGTAAAGATGACTTTCTTGGTTTGGACTTCATTAACTCTAGTTGTTTGGAGAGATATGATAAATTTATTTCTCATCTTGATACTTGTATATTGAATTCTTATGCTAGGAAGCCTAATGTGAATGTTAATAACCATCATCTTGATGATAATAAGAGGGGCAGATTGAATGGATCTAGGAAGATTTGATGGAACGATGAGTGTAATAGAGCTGTTAGATGTAGAAAGGCTATGTTTAAGTCCTTGAAATATAGGTGTGATCTCGATTCGATCATTGAATATAAAAAAAGATGTGCTCAAACTACTGCTTTAATTAAGTCTACAAAAAAGGAATCTTTTCGCAATTTTGCTGAATCAGTTAATCTAAAAGATTCTTTAACTAATATCTGGAATAAGATTAAAATTTTTAAAAATGGATGTGAGAAGTCTACTTCTTCTGTGGGTAATGGTTTGTTTCAAACCAATGCGAGAAAATATCTTGATGAATTATGTATCCCAAAGGATGCTGGTTTCAGCATATTCAATCCGGATTCTGAATCTTATTCTAGTCGTTTTGAAGATTTATTTCTTACTCCCTTCTCTTTTCAAGAATTGGAATGCGCACTTTATTCCTGTAAAATTAAATCATCTCCGGGAATAGATAAAGTGGATTATCAAGTACTTCAGAATCTACCTGAATTCTATAAAAGAACTCTGCTTGATATTTTTAATGATTTATTTAATTTAGGAGAATTTCCTGAACAATGGAGTGATTATTTAATCACTTTTATACCCAAGCAAAATAGCAGTAAAGCTCGTCCTATAGCTCTTGCTTCTTGTCTTCTTAAATTATTTGAAAGGCTTGTTAATTTTAGAACTTCATGGTTTGTTGAGAGTAATAATTTACTGCCTGAATGTCAGTTTGGATTTAGAAGGAATAAATCATCTATGGACAATTTGAGCATATTAATTAATGATATTCATCAATCCTTTTACAGAAATGAAAATTAAATTGCTTTTTTTTTAGATATTAAGGGTGCTTATGATAATGTCATACCTGATTTAATGCTTCAAGATTTATATAAGTTGGGTTTTCCCTTGCAAGATATTCGTTTTTGTAAGAATTTGATTTACGAAAGGAATTTAATTCCTATAAATATCAAAGCTGGTGATCGTCCATTTGTTGTAAATAAGGGTCTCCCACAGGGTAGTGGATCTAGTCCTATTCTTTTTGATATTTACATTGGCTTCTTGGCAGACCTTGTTGAAAAGTTCAGTAATGAATTGAAAGTTAAAATTTTAATGTTTGCTGACGATATAATTATTTATTGTAGTAGTCACGACATACAAAGGGCTATTAAAGTTATTGAGAAATGCGTGAATAAATTGTATGATAGTTTGAAAGAAAAGAATCTTATTTTAGCTCCAGAAAAGTGTAGTTTGGTAATGTTTAATAAAAACAATCGTGGTCCCAAAAAATCTAAATTGAAGATTAATCAAACCTATATTTACTCGACTAAAACTGTCAAGTTCTTGGGCATGATTTTGGATAGTAAGTTGTCTTGGCTGCCGCATATTAAAAGCATTAAGTATAGATGTACTTTTCCCTTAATGATTCTAAGGTGTTTGTGTGGTGTCTGGTGGGGTGCTGATCCTAGTATTTTATTAATGCTATACAAATCACTTATAAGAAGCAGGATTGAATATGGTGGTTTTTTGATTTCTTCTAGAGAATCTAAACATTTGAATATTTTGCAAAAGATTCAGAATGCAGCTCTCAGAATTGCACTGGGTTGCAGAAATTCAACCCCTATCACCGTTCTTGCAGCAGAAGCTAAAATTGAACAAATAAAATATAGATTTGAATATTTGGGATATAAATACATTATTAAAAATTTGGCAATTGAGCCAAACCAAGTGATAGAATGCATGGAGAATACTTATAATCTTTAAAATCGTCCAATGTATGGGAGTAATTTTGAGAGGTCGTTGATCTTAAAATATACTCTGATACATGGTATAGAGAGGGTTTAATTTTTAAATCCAGTAAATATTATAAATATTTGACTTCATACAGATCTCTTTTTTTTTCGATCTGCACTAATTCTGAAATAGGTTTTCAAATTAGAATTTCTGTTGATCCTAACAAGTTTTTTGAGGATAATTTTGAAAGCAAAGGTTGTATTGATATCTACACTGATGGATCTAGAATTGAAAAAGATAACCAAACGTTTGTGGGATTTGCATACTGGTCTGAGGATGAACGTTTTAGAGAATCTTATGGGTTGCCCTCCTTTGCCTCAATTTACTCAGCCGAGTGCTACGCTCTTCTTTATGCCCTTAACAGGATTATGGATCTGAATACGAGTTATAATCATATCAAGACTTTTAGGATTTTTTCTGACTCTCTAAGTTTAGTTAGATCGCTTGAATAAATCCATGGTCTTGTTTCGGAACCTCCGTTGTTGGTGTGATTTAGGCATGTTCTGTGCGTTGCTTGCAATCTTAACATTAAAATAGAAATATATTGGATTCCTTCTCATGTTGACATTGTTGGTAATGAGCAGGCGGATCAGAGTGCTAAAAAAGCAGCCATACAGGGTGTTTCAGCTAGTATCGACAATCCTCATTCTGATTTATTTTCTTGGTATAAAGATTTATGTAATGTTAAAAATGAAAAAGATATTGCTGAAAACAGCAAAAATGCTGGCTCTTTTTATTTTGAAAATTTTTACAATGTTGATAAGCATGTTTGGTTTCATAAACTAAATTTAAATAGGAAAATCATTACTAGCATTAATAGATTAAGGAGTAACCATACTTCATTGAACAATTCTCTTTTTAGATTCAAAATTTCAAATACAGTAAGTGTGGTGATGACCAAGAGACTGCTGATCATGTTTTTTTTAGTTGTAAATTATTTGTAGATGAAAGAAGAATCCTGTGTGATAAATTAAATAAACTAAAGTTGATTGGTCCTTACTCCATATTTTCTTTAATAAATTTTAATGATGTTTCTTTATCTCAAAAGATCTCTATTATTGACGTAATAAGTACATTTATAAATAAAACCAATATCAAAATTTGAAATGATAAAGGAAAGGAAAAACTTAATGTAAATAACTGCTGTTGTAATATTCTTTTGTATGTTCACTATGTAACTTGAGTAATGTAACTTATCTATGTATTTTACCTCACTTTGGCTGTATATGTATCCATAAATGCCAATAAAACTCTATTTAAACTAAACTAAAAACACCCGTTGGCCGCTCTGCATCCTACTCGCTCGCTGCAACTCCAACGACGGCTCGATTGTATAGGCGCCTTGCTGGAGGGCCCTCGACTCCGCACATACTCGCGTTCATATGAAAATACGAATCAGCCATATCACTCCCTGTACTTTAAGGAAATCAAGTATCTCGGCAATACGGCTCGGCATTCGGTTTAGCAATTCGTTTTCCCCATTTTATTAATAAACATAAAATTTTGAACATATATAGCTATTGATGCCAGGGACGGCGTCATAAAGTATGTTGCCGTTTTTCCATGTTAGCCCACCGCTCATATGCTAAATATAGTCATATGTATCTTCAAGATGTGTGTTTATGCCATTTTTACCGTCTAGAGTTATATTACAAGATTTCGTATTCGCGCCGATGATCGCGCGTGGTTAGCTGGGAGTTGCCACACGCGGTGAGTGGGGATTCGCCACACGCGGCGGCGTCACCGACCACCGTGTGTGCGTGCTGACGCGAGTCAGACTTATTCAAATCGTCGAGCAGATTAGACTCAAATTTGAGTCATTTTTCTTTTTCATTATCGATTTCTGTAACAGTTATTTCGATAAACTTAATATTGAAAAAGACTCACGGTATCCAAAGAAACGTAAATATAATAATTTGAGAAATCACATAGATTTTTCATAACCATTTGAGAATCGACATGTATATGTGTATCGACATGTCCATAAGAATCTGAGAATCTAGAGTTAAATTAGTATTTAACTGAAAAAAAGGTTCCGTAGATGGGACTCGAATCTTTGACCTTCAGTTTCAGAAGTTGATCTCTAGATATAAATATTTGAAAAATGTCAAAAAATGAAAATTTCTCATTTTTTCAAGGTGGTATCTGATCTGACTCCTTTAATCTCTGGTTATAAATTTTTTTTTTAAAACCCATGGTAACTATTTATTTTTTGTAGGTGTGGAATAGCCCAAAGATAGATTATACATTTAGAGTATTAAGTGTAGTGATTGAGGTAAGTTTCTTTAATTTTAGGGCATATTCAATAAAATGCCAAAATACTTATCTCAAATGTGCACAAAATGTAGATTCTAAAAATTACAAGAAAGTCGAAAACCCATATCCGCTGCAGCCCATTTATCTGTAAGATGAACGAAATGTTGTTATAATATGTGTTCGTCGAAAATCAGTCACTCAGAATTTTATTTAACTTAAACTTTCATGAAAACCCCATTTATATAGCTATCTATTTAATCACTGTCACAGTGTGAAGTGCGTAACCATTCGCGCATTTGTACAAGTTAATCCGAGTTAACCCTAAAAATATTCACAGCAACTTCAGTGGTGTAAAAAACGAACATAAATAAAATGAAACGTAGTTCCGTATAATTTGATATTTCAATCACTCGTTTAGTTTTAGGATTTCAGCATTTACTAAACGTTTAACGCATTATCTATAATATACAAAATGATATTATTAAAAATAATTATAAGTGATTATTATTTGATTATTGTATCCCATATTATACTATACTTTACTGGTCAAAAGGTTTCTGGAAACGAAGGTAAATTATAATATTTTGCAACTCATAAATAAAATTGGTATAACATTGAAAATACATAATTTTTCATTTACCGCACTTTACGCAATATACGCTAATTTTGCGTGTAGTAACTTGGACTCATTTTAAAGTGCTAGTTACTTTTTTACGAGAAAATTAATTTCTGTAACGTGCCTTTACATTGCCTTAACCTATTATTTTCACAATTTAAATCAAGATACTCCACTCTTTCCTTTTTTATACACATTTATTAACTATGCTCAGGTTCATGTTTTGAGTAAAAAGTATCTTATCTTGCATCAAGTTTAGATTATATACACGCTAGATATTTCTTGCGTTTTTTAAACTATCTGTTGCTACGTTGTTATGAAAAGTTGTATAGAATTATTGAATTCTACATAATTGAAGATTTTGCCTTAAATAATTCATATTTTCTGTAAAAGCAATGAAATTAAGTTAATATTAAGTTGTAAGTTATACATAAAAGAAATATCAATAATGCATATGATGCCTCAGTAAAATAGACTCAAAATGATAAGGTAGCACATACAACTTATTACTTAAATATAAGAAAATATTTTCTTTAAACTTAATGCAGTACTCATTTAAGTGAGGTAAATACATCAATTTATATCCTCTGGGTTATATTGTTCAAAGTACATTCATATACATGCATACAAATTTTAATACACACGAGTGATGGCCGCAAGTTCTGAAGAATTTAAAGATACGAGTTGATCGGTACAGGTAGATATCCATTTTTTTTTATATGAAGGGGCACGGCAGCGTCCCCGATGGCAAGTATGAGTACCGCAGAGCGTAGACGAGCCTTACACCTTTATACTTTGAATTTGCTTTTTAATCTCCTCATTTTTTTTGCATTAATTTATAATTTGCATTATTTTTATGCAATCGTGAGGGGCTTAATTCATAGATATTTGACCAAATATTAATATGAAAAGAGTTTCATCTCCAAAGACCATTGCGTTCTTTAGTTATTGTAAATGAAAATTTTCGACCAGGCCTGGTTCGGCCTGTAAGACTGGAAATTTAGAAATAAAAAATTTTTAATTTAATAGATCTTAATTAACCCTTTCAAGCTACACTCACTAATTTATAAGCCCCTTTCTCGTTTTCCCAGGAAAAATCGAAATATCATTTTTTATTTTTCTAAATTTCAAATACCTATAATATCTCTTTAAAAAATGGTTATTTTTTACTCTACTAAACGTAGAAAAATAGCCCTTGACCTAATTAAATTTGCCCTCGTGTCAATTACTTTAAATATTCAATAATTATTCTAAAAAATTCTAGCCCAATTATTTGCACATTGCACATGCGCGGCCTGCGCGACAGAATTAAGGTAACACTTACAACAAAAGCGGGATGCTGCACGGGCAGGAACTCAATATGCAATGGAAGGTTTGCTAGCTCTGGCTGATAAAAAAAATAAAAATATAATTCAAGAAAATGCTATAGATAATCGACGACAATTATGGTTTAAAAACTAAAAATTTATTAATGTAATAAAAATGTATAAAAATGTAAAAAGATGTATTGTAACGGGGCTATTTATGCGGTGTGCAGTACCGGTGTACTGCACACTCCTACCTTTCCTACACGTTGCGGCGGGAAAATCTACACGTGCCTTTCCTCGCTGGTCAGGTGCAACAGCTTCTGTACAAATGCAAGACTCATCAAGAGAGTTCACTTTCCGTTGATCGGACTTTCGATCGTGAGCGCGGAGGTACGCTCACGATGCCAGCTACTCAGTTTTATGCACAGTGGAAACGCTTTTCCTCTTTGCCCGCAGTGGCGGCGCACTATGCGTTATTTACCAATTTTTTGTGAAAAAATCAAATGACTTGAGATCGGAAAAAGATATCGAGACGTAAAAAACTGCATTTTGAAGGTAAAGGAATTAGCTTTAAAGGAAAACTATTAACTTAGAGTCCTGTAGCAGGTAAGAACCTTAGATTTTCCTTAAATCTACCATTTTTTACATTTTTTCTTTGTTTTCCGCCGATAGGTCTTTTGAAACGATCCGCACATAAAAAATAATATTTTTATCAAAAAGTAGAATGAAAAACCTATAATTTTGCGTATTGGAAAATTTTTTTGGTCCCATTTTTCACGGAGTTTTGGTAATTTTAAACAATCAAGGTGTTTTATTTTTATTTTTGGTTATAGTAAGCACATTAATATAGACTATTTATATATTTATAGAAAACACATGAATATATATATATATATACACAATATGAACAAAAACACGCACGCAGACACGAGAATATAGAGAAGTTATTTCTAAATATAGGACATAACATACCGTACAAGAGTATTTAACATACCTTAATAATTTTGGATGTATATAGCAAGTGCGGGGAATACAGTGATTATTTTAGATTAACTTTTTAAAAATAATAATAAGTATATATTATAAAATATAGATATGAAGGAATATAATATATAGTAGATGTATAAT
Organism: Megastigmus dorsalis; assembly: GCA_900490025.1. Taxonomy (NCBI): domain Eukaryota; kingdom Metazoa; phylum Arthropoda; class Insecta; order Hymenoptera; family Megastigmidae; genus Megastigmus; species Megastigmus dorsalis. The sequence goes on from UELU01135503.1 coordinate 13,697, forward strand.
TAACATATCACAATGTTAACATATCAACTTTTCATGACTCGTACATAACATCTAATCTAAGGCATGTATTATAAAATATATCATTTTGCAAATTAAATTAAATCATTATATTTAATCATACGATACTGATTATTACAATATCAACCTATTATTACATACATCATATCTTTATTTATAATCCACATTTTCTGCATTCCGTTTTGTTTGTCAACACAATGTCATATTTTTGGAAACTTCACTCCTGCACTCTCTTACTCTGTCTAGACAGTTGATACTCGCTTAATAAACAAACTTACACTCTATATTCTTGTGTTATAGTGAATATCAATAAACTTAAATTCTCTGAACGATATTTACAATTCAAAATATTCGGAATCTTTGGATAGTTAAAAAAAAAAACGAATTCTGATGTATTCGAATTCTGTATATATGAAATATAGAGATAGTATAATTATGTATGTAACCATTTTTATGTATCGCTTTCACAGTAAAAATTCAAAATATATTCGAATTGTATTTAATTTTTAATACTGTGGTTAAAAAGATTTCTTTTTTATTTCTTTTTTAAAACGTAAGGCATAAAAAGTATTCAGCAAGTAAAGATGTATAGATTAGTTTACTTATTCTAAAACTATATCAATATACAATATAATTTACATTATATGACAGATATATGCTGTACTGTATATTTTATACTTTAATTTTACTAAGACAAATACTAAAAAATATCTATATCTTAAAGATATACATATTTTACTTAGTAAAATTCAACCAATATTCAACCAATATTCAACCAATTTTGCTAATATTACACATGAATTTCATAGCACTATTGATGACCCTTAACGCTAAAAAAATTGAAAAAATAGGTTTTGCATGTGTGCACATGGCCCTTAATATGAGTACAACGATGATTGAAGATTTACCACAGAAATATATGGTAATAATGTAATTTGCATTATAGATATATTTGCAGATTAGATGTTATATACGAGTCATTCTATTCTATTCTATTCTTGAAGTTTGCTCTGGAACGAGTTGTTCCGAACGGCCATTAACAGTCGGGACACATGTGCGTAGTAGAACTGAAAATGAGGGAGATTTGAGATATCTCCTCCCTGATCCGCTCGTACCTGCAACAAAAAATGTGCCCCCTCAACCCTCAGTGCAAGGTAAAGACCTAGCGGTGGGGGTGGGAGGGGCATCGATGTTGGAGGGACAGAAGTTCCTAATAACAAGAACCAGAGATAGAGATAAATTAGATTAGATTATTACAAGTTATAGATTATAGATTGAGCAATACTTAAATAGAGAGATTACATACTGAGAGAAAGCGAAGGAGAATTTTAATGGAATTAGGATTTGGAGAGTATAGAAATTGAGAAATAATAAAAGAGGAATATAGCTTGAACTTTGAAAACTCTTTGAGGAGTTTGTCACGCTGGAAATTGAACCGAGGGCAGGACCAGAAAATGTGATTGAGGTCTTCAAGGTCCTCTTCACAAGGGCATTCTGGAGAGTCTGTGAGGTTTTTGCGACGGAGACTATAAGATAAACTATAGTGGTTGCTTCTCATTCGATTGAATGGAACGATTTCTCTTCTCGATAAAACGTGGGAGTGAAATCAAGGTTTTGAAGAAGGAGAATAAAAATTTTTGAAGAAAAAGATACCGTTGACGAACGGTAATTTTCTATAAAGTTATTGAAATTAGCTTTGATAAGGGTTGATACATCATTGAAGAAATCCGAGAATGGGAGGGGGAAATTTCCTGCGGTATCAGAGGTTGAAGCTTCCTCTGCAAGCGAGTCTGCACGTTCTTTGCCGGGAATTCCTACGTGACTAGGGACCCAACGAGTGTGACTTCGCAATTCAGATTGTTCAAGTTTAATAAAAGGGATTTGATGTTGATACATCGATGAGATAGGAAATACTTGGCTGGAGATTGCCTGAAGGGAGCTATGTGAGTCAGTAAAAATAGTAGTTTTGGGGATGCGGTTTTCAAGAATGTATTCTAAGGTAATTTGGATTGCGAGGGCCTCGACTGTAAAGATGGGTGCAAAGGGAGCAATTCTGAATTTCATAGAGAGTGACCGTGAGGGACTAATTTTGCCTAGCAAAGAAGAGAGATGCGGATTCCAAGTTAGTTTAGAGTCGAGGGTAATGCCGAGTAATTTGGCATATGGAGAGGCTGGAATGGTAACATTGTTATAAGAAATAGAAATATTGTCTAATTGAATCTTGTTTCTAGTGAAAATGATGAGTTTTGTTTTGTCAGGTGCAATCGAAACTCCGAGTTTGTATAGAAATTCAGCAACTAGAATTAGGTTAGCTTGAAGGGTTCGAAGGCAGGTATTGAGGTCAAAGGAGGAAATGAACAGGGTAATATAGTCGGCGAGGCTTAGTGCATTACATTCCTCAGAAAGAACATGGTCCAATCCCCCTGTGTAGATATTGTACAGAGAGGGACTGGAGACACTACCCTGAGGTACATCTTTGTAGGCTGGATGGAGACCCAAGAGCTCACCTCCGATATTAAAATATATATTACGAATTGAGATGAGGTTATAGAAAAATTTACAAGCATTCCAGGGTAGACCCAAATCACGCAATTTAGAAACAAGAATGCCAGGGTCAACAAAATTAAAGGCGCCCTTGACGTCTAGAAGAAGGACAGCAGTGAAGGATTTTTTGGGAAAATTTGAATAGATAGTTGAGGTGAGAATGGAGAGGTTGTCAATACATAATTTTTTCTTCCTGAAGCCAAATTGGGTAGATGGATAAAGCATGTGGTGTTCAAGCCACCCGTTAAACCTACAAATGACCATTCTTTCGAAGACTTTGAGAAGGGACTGGGTTAGATAGACTGAACGAAATTTTCCTGAATTTCCTTTTCGGAAGAACAACTTTCCTGGCGTAATAACAAGAATATTACGCCAGGATTCAGGGAACTCACCTTTAGAATAGATCTCGTTGAAGAGTGTAAGAAGAGATTCAAGAGCTCTCTCCGGCAGATGGGAGATAAGTCTGTTGTCAATGCGGTCTAAACTTGGAGAAACGTTGGGTTTGGAAGAGCACTTATTGATCGAAGTTTTTAAGTTGTTCATGGAAAAAGGTTCAGTGAAAAAAGACAAGGTGGATTCTGTAGGAGTGAAGAGGGAAGCGAATCAGGGAAAGAAGCAAGTGGGTGGACAGATGGTATGGATTAATTCACGTTTTTTGGCTATGGTGCAAAGGTTAGAATTAGCAGAAGCAGAATTAAGGTTTTGTAGACGCTTGATAGTGGACCAAAAAATTGAAATTGGGGTGAACGGGGTGAGGGTAGAGCAAAAGTTGACCAAAGCTTCTTTTTTGTTTTTTTTTTAAAAAGAACCTTGGCCTCATGTTCCAAGGTAATAAGTTGATCATATTGTAACGTTAAGACCTTCCCCCGGATGCTCGAGTAAACCAGGGTTTTAGGGAAGGGGCGAACTTGTGAATAATGGAAGACATTTAGAGATGTCTGAAAACAGGTAAAAATATAACGATTTGTATTATCGATGATTCTCAGTTTAGTTTTACAATTATGCGGTTAGTACGTGATTCCGACGAGCTATTCCAGCGTGAATAAGTTATATGTACTCGGGCGAGGCTTCTATACACGAATATGAGTGAATCCAGTAATTGGGATACGGTGACCCAATTACTGACACTCTACGGATTCAGATTCTGGTGGTCCTAACTAAGGTACCAGTCCAGACGCGATGTCTCTACGATGATTTCTTAATAGCGTCGGTAACGAGGGGCACATCAGTTACCGACATTTCACAAAACGCGGGTATAATGCCTAAACATAGGCCAAAAGCGGCGGGTATCAGTGTAGGACGCTGGCGTGCACGGAGAAGCACCTCACGTGCAGGTTATCGATCCTTTTTCCTTTCACCCTGGGGCACCACAGGTGGAGGGGGCGAGTTCGCCACGTTAGTCTTTATTCACTACCTGGAGCACCAGCGCATTGAATAAAGACCGAACGTATAGCGGGGTAGCCCGTATTACCCCATGTTGTGGTTAAGTCAAGGAGTGCCTTAGACTTAGCCGGAACGATGGGGCCAGATGGTTATACCGTCACCAGAAGCACCTGCGTGACAGTCTAACCCTGGAGCATTGGGGATATTCGACCCGGGTCTTAGCAACCCGACTACTGGAGCACCAGATAGTCGCGTTGGTTTGGACTCTAGGAGTTTCAGGCGTGAAGGAGCTCCTTACACGCCTGAAGCACCAGGCGAATACTGTCGATTTGAGAGCTTATGCCGCGTTATAAAGGCTCTCAAATCGGCGGCAATCGGTAGCGGTGTGACGTAACCAGCGTTGCTAAGCAACTCTGGTTCCGCTGTACGCACGATTTTGCTCGTGCTCGTAGTCCCAACTTGGCCGCTTGAATTTCGCGACTGCGCGCGAACATATAAAATTATTTTCGAAGATGATTTCGTAATGTACTCGTATTTAGTTTCAGAGGAGGCATTAGAGGGGAGATTTTCAAGAGAAAAGTTGGTAAAGGAATTATTGAATTCTAGGCAGCTTACCGTTGAACTTTTAGTGTAGTTGGGGCGATAAGAAAAAGAAGGAAGCGTACACGTAGGAATACCTACTTCGAAGGAAATAGGAAAATGAACGTGAGCCGTCGTTGAGTAATAGGAGATTTTTATCCGAAATGGTGGAAAAAAGATTGTCTCCAATCGGGCAAATGAAAAAGCTGCCCCAAGCTGGGTTGTAACAGTTGAAGTCGCTGCTATGAGAATTTTGTCATAAGAATCAATAGAATTAAGCAGGATTTTCCAGAGAAGGTTTGAAAAGTTGTTAGAAGGGGGTCTATATGGTGAAACTATAAGAAAAGGACCGAAATTTGTTGTGATCGAGATTGCACAACTTTCGAGAATATGGAATGTATTAAATATATTAATATGGTTGAAGGGGATGTTGATACGTAAACATATGGCAATGCCACCTCCCCTTGCATTAGGTCTACACGGTGTGCTTGAAGGCTGAAAAAGTTTGACTAAAATGGATCTAAAATCTACTAACGCAATAAGTTCCTGTATTGTTTGGACATTAAAAATCAGTGAATTTAAAATCCTAGCTGCCCCCTTTCGCGAGTTATGCGCATTCTTAGGATTTCGCAAATCAACTATTGTGTTCTACGTAAGTTGCGCGGACGAATTTTTTCATGTATGACGCTTTTTCAAATTTACCATTTTTTCAATGTATTCAAAAATAAATTTATTGTTTATTTTTGCATTGAATAATCTTAATTACCACTTGTAGCCAAAACCAGGACCAACGACGAGGACGTAGTGGATGAATGATCCCATTTTCGTTTTTTTGGTATTTTATATTTTTGTATTGTTTTTTTTGTATTTTTTATATTTTATAAGTAATTTCGAATTATAAGTGTAGCGAAGAAAATTCTATCACTGCTTTTAATAGTTGTGATGCATATGATACGTGCTGTATACTTGATACCTTGTAACATGCCCAGAATTTCAAAAAACCACGGTGTATGGATTCTCCGCTTTGCTCTGACCAATACCCTAATCCATTATTGCCTTCTATGTAATTTAAACTTTCTTTGACGTGATCAAGAATTAAGTGGATCTTTAAAGTTTCCGAAAGATCGTCAATACTTTTCAATGCCTTATCTAACTCATTTATGTAAGAGTCATTGGAGTGCCTAACTTTTCTAGAAGTAAAGCAACAATTAACTAATTTATTCATAGCTTTATAAGCATTGACAAACGGTATAATTTTATAAACACCTATAGTTTCATATATTTCTTGATCTTCTAGTTTGTCAGCTTCTTTTAAAAGTGTCCTCCACGCATTTCCTTCAAACGCGTCTCCATGGTAGTTTTTTGAAATTAGATTTAGCTTTTTGGGCCACAATAAAGCTTTCTCTCTACTTACAAGTGTAACGATTCCTTGCCAGAACAAATGGTTCACGAAAACATGAAGCTCAGGTATAACACATTTTTGTAAAACATAAACATCATCCTCTTCGGTAAAAATAGGAAGTTTGATCGTACTATGACATTCTCTACTTTTTTTTTTATCTTTACCTGAAAGACAATATTTTTCAAAATCAGCTCGCAAATCTCCATAAGTTTTTAATCGTCTACAATTTTCTACTGTGGAATCCATTGATGGAGTAGAATCAATAGAGTTTTCCATTGTTGAAGTGGGTTCGCGTTTCAAATCATCCAACGAAACAAAACAGTATGGACACGGATACATGGAAGTAGTAGTTTGCTGCCCATTAATAATCAGTAAAAGCTTAAAATCTGCCACAAATTTGAACGAGATATTATTTAGTTTTGTAACGTCAACTAAAAGTTTGAAATTATCATAAGATTCTTTTATTTGTGGAACGATACATAATAAGCTTGCCTTTTTTGCCAATACTTCCACCTTTGGAGTACAATGATCGAACTACACATTCATCTGGACCATTTGAGTCAAACTCAACGTTTTTTGTGGAGTATAGTAGCCGAGGGGCGGTGGATTTTATTTTATGATTGAGTGTGAATGTGAGCGAGTGTGTGTTGTGTTGTGGTGTAAGCGTGTAGTTGTGAAGTGTCTGGGGAG
>UELU01135504.1:0-31926 GCA_900490025.1 Megastigmus dorsalis
TCCTTTTTGGCCGGTTTAGCTGGTTTAGGCTCGTCTGGTATCGTCGCTGCTGGTTTCTCTGGTACTTTTCTTTCGACTACCGATGCAGGGGCTTCCGGCAGTGTGACTCTATGTAGCTCACGCTCACTGATTGGAATTTTGTCTACTGTGCTATGGCCTGGCTTGAAAGCTGATATAGGTGACGATTTAATGACTGTAGTAGTTATTGGCTGATATGGAGCTGGTTTCAGTGGCTTTTCAATGAATCGCCGTTCTGCAAGAAGTTTCACAAATATATTAGTTTATTCTTTATAAGGCTTTTATATAGACATGCAATAAAAATTGAATCAATGTACCTCCGGAATGTAACAGATCATGGGCCAATTGCTCTTGCTCCTCGGTTTCTCCAGAACCTGCAATATCAAAACGAACATGTCAATAGAATCCACAACTATTATTGTGAAATGGCTCTTCCATAGGATTCACGCAAATGAGCTTACCTTCGACAATGACAACACAGCTAGTCTCGTCAGTGCCATGACAGTTGGTGGCGACGCATTTGTATTTACCGCTGTCATCGGGTTTGCAGTCAACAATTTCCATTGTGACGACTCCGTCCGAGCATGTCATAGTGTATTCGTATTTGGAAAGTTCTTTGCTGTTCTTGTACCACTTGACTGTAGGTGTTGGTTTGCCGCTCAAGCAGCACAGCAGTTTGCAAGTGTCTCGGGCTTGCATAACACGGGGACGAAGCAGGAAGGTGAAGTCTGGCGCAGATTCTTTCGTTTCCATCCAGAAGTGATAAGGTAGTGGCTCGCGCCTACGAACTGGTTGGTAGGCTTCTGGTCTGTATGGCGGTACATCTTTAGGTAATGCTGTAAAAGAACAACATTAATAATGTTTATAAGGAAGGTGGACACTTTATAAAGTAAGGTATAATGTAAGATTATTCATTTTTATTAAAGTAAAAATTGTATTCTGTATACTCACGTTGGACGTTCAAGAATACAACCTCCTCACGATAACCGTAATGATTTTCAGCTCTAATAATATACTCTCCTCTATCTTCTAATTTCACCCTATTTATAACGAAGGTATAATCGTCTCCGATGTAACGTTTCATGAATTTCACAGATTGTCTCAGTTCCGTGTTATTACGATACCACGTGAGTACAGCAGGTGCTATCGCAATCACACGACACGTAAATTTGACACTTTGTCCCTCATATGCAAAGGCACTTGTAGGCTTAATAACAAATCTCGGAGCCGCTTGCCGACGATCTACAAAGCAAATGTTAGTCAAAATGTGTAATTTGTATTTAGCAAATATTTATTTCATACAGCTTTCGTCTTGGGCTTACCGAACGTGGTATCTTGAATTTGGTATTTCTCTATCAAAAGTTTTCTTAACGAGGAATACTCGGCTAGGCGACCAATAGGTAGGACATACTTCTTCCAGTCGTCATATTTAGCACGAATTCTATCTCTGAAGTTAATGTATCTACTAGTATCGATGATCTTAGTCTTCTGACTAGAATCTCCCGTTAACCAAGCATGTACTAAGCATTCATGAGCAGTCATTCTCTTCCTGCGTTTGACGTAATTTACTCATGAATAAATTAATTCATAATTCATTGTTTGTTTATTTATTCAGTTGTGCTACTTACTCTTTGTTCTTAACAAGTAGTCTTCTAATGAAGTCTTTAGCCTCTTCGGAAACTTCCCGGAATGCTTCCTCGTCAAAGTCCCAATCGCAAGCTTTGACGTTCTTTAGGGTCTCGATGTCATTATCACCGGCAAATGGTGAGAGACCACTCAACCTGTATTCATGTAAAGAAGAAGTTTCGATTTCATTTATAATAATTATAGGTTTAAGTTATAAAAGTATACTTATATATATCTAAGAACTTACAAAACGTAGGCAAGAACACCACAGGCCCACATGTCTGTGTAGAATCCAACAGGTTCTCTTTCGACAATTTCTGGGGCCGCGAATTCCGCAGTTCCTGTACTGATTTTCACTACTTGATTAGGATCTAATTTAGTTGCGAGTCCAAAGTCAATTAGTTTTACATTTGTGCTCTGGCGCGTTTGACACATTATGTTTTCAGGCTTGATGTCTATTAACAAAATTTAAAATAGTATAAATAAAAATATAATATAAAACATGTGAATTTGAAGCTGAATGAGTTTTACGCACCGAGATGAATGATATTTCTTTCGTGCATGTGTTTGATAGCCTCACATATTTGCCTCATGTAGTTAATAACTTCTGCTTCGGACATGATATATCCCTCAGCAGTGATGCGTTCGAAAAGTTCACCACCAGACAAGCTGTCAAATCAATGTGTAAAATTATAAAATAACGATACTTAATTATTTAATAGTTGTAAATAAAATAGTTGTAAATAAAATATTGAGATACGTACAATTCGAAAATGAGGACCATTTCGTCGTCGTCCTCGAAGGCATCGTGCAGATTGATGAGTTTCGGATGATGCAGTTGGTTCATTATATCGATTTCTCGCCTGATGAGCTCCTTCTCCATCGGATGGGCAGATGGTATGAATTTGGCGGCGAATATGTTGCCGGTAGCTCTCTCGCGACAACGATGCACAACACCAAAGGCGCCCGTGCCAATTTCCTCGAGGATGTCATAACGATCGTACACCGAAACGTTTCGCTTGATGTCGACTGGCTGTTGCGGTACATATTTGTCGTAAATGTCCGAAACGAATTGGTCGTAATTAGTGACTTTTTCGTCGTTGCGACCTCGGATTTTCTTGCCGGTAACGGGATCGATGTCGTGTTTGTACTTAGGCTCCTCGCGCCGTTTCTTGGCCTCGCCCTTGGTCATGACCAGTGGCGTCACCTCGCTTGGATTCGATCGACCGTAAACGTTCTCCGCGAAGATTCGGAAATCGTACTGGTGTCCAGGACTGAGGTTGTGCACAGCGATCGAGCAGACACGCGTGCTGCCAACTCTGATCCACGTTGTCATTGGATGTTCGCGCTTTTCGACTAGGTAGTTCGTGATGTTGCTTCCTCCGTCCCAAACTGGTGGTTTCCAGGTGAGTGCGAGCGAATCGTGACCGACGCTGTCGATAACGGGGAATCGCGGTGGATCCGGTCGATCGCTTATCTGGATCTTGATGATGGCCGAGTCCTGGCCGAGTTCGTTCTCGGCGGTTAGTCTGTACGGACCCGAGTCTATCTTGCTGGCGTCGCGAATGGTAAGGGTGGCGTGTCTCTCGGTTAGCTGGATGTCGTAATGCTCACCGGACTCGATGGTCTCACCTTCCCTTACCCAGGACAGTTTTGGCTTGGGGAATCCAGTGAATGGGACCTTGATTACAACGTTGAGGCCCTTGTCGAAGAAGGCGGTATCCCGGAATCTTGGTGGTACGTTCAGTCTCGGTGGCGTCATGATCATCAGTTCACCCTTTGTAGATTTAGCACCTGCGCGATTAACCGCTCGGCAGACGTACTCGTCCGCGTCCTCGCCGAACACATCGTGAACGATGAGGTTGTGACAATCTCCCTCCGAATAAATGTTGTAACGCGAGCCATTGACGATCTCGCGTGCTCCCTTGAACCACGAGATCGTTGGTGCTGGCACTCCAGTGATCAAGCACTTGAAGTGAGCGTTGTGGTTCTGGGCGCAGTTCAAAGTCTTGGGGAGTGGTTTGAGAATCTCTGGCGCCTTGGCAGCCTGAGGATCGCGAATCTCAACGGAAGTCGAAGCCGTGGATTCTTTGCTGAGACCTGCCTCGTTCTGGGCAAAGACGCGGAACTCGTAGCGTCGGCCCTCGATCAGATTTCCAACATTGATCTGGTTGGGTAGGCAGATCGCAGGATTGACACGTTGCCAGCAGCTCTCTGGTGACTTGATCTCACGTTTATCTATCCAATAGCCCTGAATCCTCGCGCCGCCATCCGTTTCCGGTTTGTCCCAGGAAAGGTTGACGAAGTCTCCACCCACTTGAGTGACCTTGGGAATACCAGGTGGACCTGGTGGGTCGAATGGTGCTTTGGCTTTGATTGGATTGGTGCCTTCGAGTGGCGGACCCATGCCATTGTCGTTGACTGCCATCACCCTGAACAAATACTCTTGACCTTCGGTCAAGCCTTGGACGGAGTAGTTAGTGTCCTTGCAGCCGAACATGGAAATGGTGATCCATTGGGTGTGGGTAACGTCGCGCCTCTCAATGACATAGTGCGTGATCTTGAGACCGCCATCGAACTTGGGCGGGTGCCAGCTAAGTGAGCAAGTGTGTCTATCGATGTGCGAGACTTCCAATGGGCCTTGAGGTGGTCCTGGTAGTCCAGTGATGTAAACGTTGAACACACCAGTTACGCTGCCACTCTCGTTCTCCAAGTGAACCTCGTACGATCCAGCATCTGAATCTTTGTCGATCTCCTTGATGAATATTATAATGTAATCGTCGAATACGGTGTATTTAAGATGATCTGAAGACTCGGCAAGTTTGCGTCCGTCTTTCTTCAGGGTGACGGTGATAGGTTGATCGCCACTGTAATAGACCTTAATCTTGGTGTTTTCGCCTGCTGGTAAGAACAGGTCATCTGGTATGCGGTCGATGCGTGGTGGAGATCCGATCTTTAATCTACCAGTTGTGCTGACGTAGCCGACGGCGTTCGTCGCTTGGCATGAATAATCTCCTTCGTCTGATTCATAGACTTCCGCTATTACCAATCGGAATACACCATCGAAGGATTCTGTTCGGAAACGGCCACCAATGGTTACTTCTCGTCCATTCTTCAGCCACCTACAAATTAATATTATGCATGGTTATTAAATAAAGTACTCGATAAAATTATAAGAGCCGCTGATGTAGTACTGAAAAGTAGTGGTAAAAAAGGGAAATGTTACCTGGCAACGGGCATTGGTTTTCCTGTAGCTTCGCATTCAAGTACGTGTGTCTTTCCAAGAGCGACTCCTTGTGAGTAAGGCAAAGTCCTGACGAATTCAGGCTTCTCACCACCTTCGACCTCGCAGATCTTAACCGGAGCAGTGCAGGCGCTTGGGTCTGAGCGACCAGCAGCATTGACTGCAAAGATTCTGAACTCGTAGTCACCTTTCTCGATAAGATGAAGGACTGTGTACTCCAGATCAGTGATATTGTAATCATTGCACTTCATCCAAATAGCGCTGCCGATCTCGCGTTTCTCGATCGCGTAACCAGTGATTCGGCTACCTCCGTCTGAGGCTGGAGCCTCCCAGCGCAGGTCGACGTAGTTCTTGCCAACCTTGATGACTTGTGGATTCTGCGGCGCATCGGGCACCATGCACTTACTCTTGAGTTTGAATGGTGTCGATGCCTGGCTGGGTTTGCTCAAGCCGGCGGCATTCTTCGCGCGAATACGGAATTCATATTCGTGGCCACTCAGGAGATTGTAGCAGATGTAATGTAGGTCCTTGACCAAGTAGTCATTGGCTATGCGCCATGTGTTATCGTCAGCTGGATCTCTGAACTCAACCTGTAATTTTGTGATAACGGAAAGCATATTATTTGATTATTAAAATAATAAATATATAATTTGAAAACATTAAAAAATGAATAAACCACAAAATGTTCTTACTTTGTATCCTTGAATGCGAGATCCACCATCCGAAACTGGCCTGTCCCATGCAACAGTAATACTGGTGGAGTCCCAGTCTGTGACACGTGGCCTTGCAGGTGGATCTGGAACGCTGAATGGGAATTTGGCAGTAATGGGCTCGTCGCCAACCAATGGATCTGATATACCATATTGATTCTCGGCTCTGATACGGAAGTTGTACTTCTTGTTAGGTTCTAGACCAAACACATCGTATTGTGTCCGACGAGCAAAACTGCTGAGCTTGGTCCAAATACCAATAGGTTCCAATTTCTCGATGATGTAATTTGTGACAGGAGAACCGCCATCGTCGAACGGAGGTTTCCATGAGATCGTGCAAGTATCAGGCGTGATATCTGTGACATCGAGCGGTCCTTGTGGTGGCGATGGTCTGTCCACTACGAGGACTTTGCAGGTCGCAGAGTCCGTACCAACAGTGTTTGACAGGTAGATAGTGTAGTTACCAGTGTCAGATCTCTTGGCTTTCTTGTTAATGAATTGGGTTTCGATGTCGTTCGTATCGAACTTAATCCTGTCATCAGTAAGAACGTCTTCACCGTTAATACACCATGCTGGCCTTGGTCTTGGTTTGGCAATGAATGGTACAGTAATAGTAAATGGCTCTCCAGCGATGACTGTCATATCGCGAATACTGAGGTCGCTCGTAATCTTTGGAGCAACTGTTTAACGAAAAAAATAATTTTTCATTATTAAGAGACAAAATATCTTTATTTATTAGTAATGAATTTTTATCTAAATATAATATTTGAAAAAGTTCCGTTTAATAAGAAAAAAGTAATATGTATGCTGAATAAAATGTTGTTTCGTTATTTTCTTTTGAATTAATTTTTGAAATACAAGAACAATCCTACTTACCAGATGGAGCAGCAGCGCGAATTGCGTCTGAACCAGCGCTCCATGGTCCTTGGCCAGCTGCGTTCAGGGCAGCTACACGGAACTCATAATCATGATTTTCGATAAGTCCAGTGACCCTATTTAAAACACATTTTGCGCTATTAATTTAATATAGATAATATTGTAGAAATCAGTTCAAATATATGTAACGATAAAATTTGAATAAATAATATTTAAAATCCAGTCTTTCTTGTGCTAGTTGCCAGACTTTAAATAAAGTTGCAGTTACACGATATTGAAATTTATAAATAAAATTATTTGTAAAAATCTTGTATATACTGAGAACTGTTCTTTACAAGCATCTTTTCTAAAAATCAACATCGTAGGTCCCATAAATATTTTTCATTTAGACTGTTTTGTTACTTACTTAAGCTTAATAAGAAAAAACGTACCTATAAGTAGTGTCGACTACAATAGCCTGTGTCGCCTTTATCCATTTCTCTTCGCTAATCAATCTTCTTTCAATGACATATCCAGTAATGGGAGAACCGCCATCGTGTCTTGGCTTGGTCCAGTTAATAGTAATACTGTCTTCGGTTGTTTCAACACCACGAGGAGCACCTGGTGCACCTGGTGGATCGAATGGATATCTAGCTTGGATAGGATCGATAGTCGTTGCTGGATCAGAGGTTCCGTATTGATTTTCTGCCATTACTCTGAATTCGTATGTACAGCCCACAGCGAGATTGCGAACTCGGACGAAAGTAGATGTAGTGCATGCGCTCACCTGTAATTGTCATTTTATATTTTCAAACTGTAACTACAGTTACATCAAAGGGGTAATTGATTATTTATAACGAATTTTACCTTCATCCATTCGAAAGATCTCGGTTCCTTCTTTTCGATAACATAATTGGTGACTTCTGCTCCACCGTTGTCTTTTGGTGGATTCCAGAATAGCGTAAGCGCATCGCCTGCAAACTCGTCAGCTCGCAAGTTCTGCGGTGGTGAAGGTCTATCGAGAACACGAACGTTAACCGTTGCGGTATCAAATCCTGATGCATTGCGGAGTTGAAGTCGGTACTGTCCAGCATCCGTACGCTTAGAGTTTTTGATAACAAGACTGTAAATGAATAGCAAATATTTATTACGCTGTTTGCACACATTAATGCACTGTAATTTCATAATAGAGGTGAATAGTGAAATAACAGTACAGGATCTATGGAAGTATCTTATTTTGTAGAACTGAAGTTAATTATTTAAAAAATTTACCTTGCGTAATCATCAGCCAGCTGTAGATGTACGCGCCTATCAGTTTCCTCGTCTGTGACGACATCGTTGACATACCAGGTGGCCACAGGTTTAGGGAAACCAATGTAAGGTACATGAATACAAAAGTCTTCTCCGGCACGTACGGTGATGTCGCGTACTCCTCCAAGATCCATGATTGGCTTGTTGGGTTGTTCTTCGATTGTGATCGGATTGCTTGCCCTGCTAGGTGGACTCTTACCGACATCATTGACGGCGATAACGCGGAACAAGTATTCTTCGCCAAGTGTTAAGTGTGGAACTGTGAAGGAAGTTGTTGGTACAGGAGCACCGTTAACATCATCCCAATCGTCTTCGCTACGAGCTTTCTTTTGTTGGATAATGTAACCGCGTATTTTCGCTCCGCCGTCACTGCGAGGTGGACGCCACGAGAGAGTGACAGAATCTTTCGTGATGCGATCTGCCTTTGGTGGCTCTGGTGCATCGGGAGCAGCTAAAATTTGAATTTGAAATTGATAAAAATGATTCAACAATATTTAAATTCTCAATAAAACTAGTTTAGTTAAAAAAAAAATTCTTTAAATGATTTGTTTATAAGAACAGTACGTACTTCTCTGGTGACCAGCTGTTATCGGTTCAGTTGGTTTACTCGGTTTTCCAGGACCTGCTTCATTAACAGCAATTACACGGAATTCATATCTTCCACCTTCATGTAGATCTTGTACTGTGAAAGTCGTGTTTGGTGTAGGATAGTTGTTTGCTTTCATCCATTCACCGCCACGCTCACGCTTCTCGACGATGTAGCCTGTAATGGGTTTGCCTCCAGTATTGAGTGGTGGAGTCCATGCCAAAGTGCAGCTGTTTGGTGTGTATCCCAGAATCTCTGGCTGATTGGGTGCATCTGGAGGATCGAATGGACATTTAGCAGTGACAGGCTTTCCTTCAAGTGGTTCAGAAACGCCGTATATCGTTTCCGCGCGGACACGGAAGACATAACGTTTGCCTTCAGAAAGACCCTTAGCGGTAAAGTGTGTTGTAGGGCAGTAGCCAGGACACTAAAATATTAAAGTACATGCGATTGTAATGTATAGTTTCGTAACTTTGTAAACATGTTTCACAAGAAAATTTTATCATCAATACCTGTCTCCAGTTGTCTGATCCGAAGTCAGCGACTTCCACAATGTAATTGGTAATATCCGAGCCTCCGTCGTCCAATGGAGGAGTCCAAGCAAGAGAAACACTTTCTTGAGTTGTGGCTGTGTATTGAATTGGTCCAGTTGGTGGACCTGGTCTATCTACCACAATTACTTCAATATCAGCTGAATCACGACCGTAGTCGTTTGTTGCGGCAATGACGTATTTGCCACCGTCTTCGCGTACAGATTTTTCGATAAGCAGCTGAGTGTGATCGCTCTTTGTTTCAGTCTACGAAAATCATTGGAAAATAAATAAATTAGTTCACTTTAAAAGTTGTATATAAATAGATTAAAATTGCAAAAATTCTGTAAACATATAGAATATGCAAATAATTTTGATATAGGTACTGAATATTATGCATTTTTTGACAAGTTCTATTTCCAAATAACATTAAAATCATTTTTCTTACCGTAATACGTAGAGTTTCTGCCAGTCGGACGGCATTCTTAGTCCATTCTATTTTGGGTGTTGGTGCACCGGTGATCGGAATAACAATGTTGATAGGTTCGCCAGCACGGACCTTGATTCTGCGACCGATAAGAGCGTCAAGGTAAAGTTTCGGCTTCTCCTTCATTGGCTTGGCAACGATAACGTGAGATGTTTCACTTGGTTTTCCAGAGCCGGCAGCATTAATTGCTGTTACGCGATATTCATATTGATGACCTTCAGTAACATGGTCATCGTAATACTCGATAGGCTTAACAGGTTCTTTGTTCAATTTGATCCAGCGGCCCGTAGCTCGGTCTCGTCTCTCGACATCGTACCCGAGAATTGGAGATCCTCCGGTACTAATTGGAGGTGTCCAACTGATTTTGATGTGATCTTTGTCGGCATCGACACATTCAGGTCTACCAGGTTGGCCAGGAACAACTGTATTAAAAAAAAGTCAGTAAGATAAATATTTATAAAATAATAATTTGTTAAATTATAGGATTTCATTAATTAGAATGAAATTTCAATATTTTGTCATAATAAAATGAGATCAAAGTAAGTACTCACCGAATTGATTTTTAGCAACAATAGATCTATCGGTGTTCAATGGTTCAGATCGTCCTTGAAGATTCTCAGCGGAAACACGGAATTCATAGCTGGTTCCCTCCAAAAGACGTGGGACGGTTGCGTAATTATATTTAGGATTGACGTGAGATACTGCTGGTACCCAACCTCCACCATGAGTAAGATCACGTTTTTCAATAACGTAACCGCTATAGAATTAAAAATTTATAGTATTATATGCTCGTATAAAATACTGATTTTTATAATTGTCATTTTGCAAAAGAGAGGTATCAAAACTAATATGTGTTAGATAGTATTTTTCCTACATATTCGTATTAATGTACGCAGGTCCCTCAAAAAGATAAGTATAAAATAAATATTTTGTAAATAAAAATTAGATTTTGCATACATTCCTTTTGCGTAAAATTTTATTAGTATAAAATTACGTACGTAAGTTCACTGCCACCATTATCTCTCGGTGGTTTCCAGGATAATGTGACCGATTGTCCAGTGATTTCTTCGTACTCTAGAGGACCTTCAGGTGGTCCAGGTCTATCTAGTACCGTTAGTTTGAATGAGCCTTCGTCGATTCCACTGCTGTTCTTGAGCAGCAAATGATAGTTACCGGAATCGGTTCTCTTTGCATCGACGATGTGAAGAATAGTGTGATAACCGATAGCTGCCACTGTTGTTCTCTTGTTTGTGTCCAGTGGTTTATTATTCAAGCTCCAAATTACTTCGGGAATCGGTTCACCAACAAAGTCCACGTCCAAGTGGAATATGTGTCCTGCTTTAACTCTGATGTCTGTCAAAGGTGTCTTGATCTTTGGTGCAACTGTAAAAACAATTTTTTATTAATTTACTTCTAACACTAAAGTGAAACAATGTGAATGGTTTGAGAACTTACGGTATCTAGGCTTTGCGGTGACAAGGTCGCTAGGCTCAGAAGGTTCGGATTGCCCAGCAGCGTTTTGTGCAATAACACGGAATTCATATTCTTGTCCCTCGGTTAAATCGGGCACCGTAGCACTCGTCTGCTTTGGTGGTACGTGAACAGCATTGGTCCAGTAAGGACTGCCTTTTTCTTTCTTTTGTATGATGTATCCAGTAAGTGGTGAGCCTCCGTCGCTCTCTGGAGCAGGCCAGTCGAGATCGACATGATCTTTATCCCAATCAACAATTCTTGGTTTTCCTGGAGCCTCAGGCTCGTCAAATTCATTCTTGGCAATAATGCTCTTAGGTGTTTCTAGTGGTTCGGATTCTCCGACACTATTCACAGCCTTGACACGGAAGTAATACTCTTTGCGATGTACCAGCCTTGCGACTTCGTGCTTTGTGACCATACTCATACCAGCATCGGTCCAGGTTCCACGGGACACGTCCATTTTTTCAATGATATAATGTAAAATCGGTGTACCGCCATTATCAGCTGGTGCTTGCCAAGATAAGTGGCAACTGTCTTTGGTAACATTACTAACATCGAATGGAGCTCGAGGTGGCGAAGGCTTATCGATTACGGTCACATTTGCACCAGCGCTACAAAAAAACATTTTATTATTAATATATATTTATTGATTATAATTCTGACTTGAATTGAAACGTAAAATGCTAGATTTATAGACTTGTATCTTTAAAAAAAAATTAATATTTAAGTGACTATCATGACAAAGTGTATATCATATATGTTCTATTTACTTTCTTTATTTTACATAATCTGCATTTTAACATTTTATAAAGTAATAATAAATTACTAATTACTGAATTACAATACATTGTATATATATCGAAGTGGTTACCTGCAGACGCCGAGATCATTTTCGAGGTTCAACACATATCGACCACTGTCAGAACGATGCGCAAACGGAATTTCGAAACTAGTATTTGTATGCGTAGTGAAAATCTCGTGGCGCTCGTCGGCTTCAACAGGTACATTATTGATAGTCCATTTGGCAACCGGTTTCGGCGAAGCTTCGATCGGTATGTCATAGCTGACCTTCTGACCAGCTCGCACAACAAGGTCGTGTAGTAAATGCGGATCGAAGGACGGTTTGACTAAAAAAATATTCAAGGTTAATTATAAACGTACAAAAAACAAGAAAATCCTAGAATTAATATAAATTATAACTAATAATAATAAACAAAAGCTATATTATTCTATGTTTTATAAACCTTTTTTTTTAAAACAAATGGATTTTTATTTAAGTTTACGTCAAAAAAAGTTATAAAAATATATGCAGGTATTCTTACCATAACGAGCTTTAGCAACAATCGGAAGCGAAGCTTCTGAAGGCTCGCCAGGACCAGCTTTATTGACAGCGATGACTCGGAACTCGTATTCTTCTCCTTCGGTCAAATCGGGTACTCTTGCTGCCGTCTTGTCACCTTCTACCTCAACAGCCTTTTCCCACTGTCCAAACTTGGGACGCTTCTCAATAATGTAGCCAGTAATAGGTGTACCTCCATCTCTTTTCGGTGGTGTCCATTCCAGATCGACGCGATTCTTGTCCCAATCAACAACGGATGGAACACCTGGCTTTTCTGGTCTTCCAAATGGATCGACAGCAAATATGCTCTCCAGGCCATTAAGAGGAGCGGACTCTCCCTGTTTGTTCACCGCTCTTACACGGAAGCTGTATTGGTGACCTTCGATTAGATGATCGACTACAGCACTTGTACCAACGGACTCACATAAGGGAACCCATCGCATACTCTCGGCATCCATTTTCTCGATGGCGTAATTTAGAATCTCGGAGCCGCCGTCATCCTTAGGTGGTCTCCAGGCAAGTTTGCAGCCACTTCTTGATACGTCTCCTATCTTCAATGGACCTTCTGGTGGAGAAGGCACATCGAGAACAACTACCCTTAATGTGGCGGTATCCTTGCCGTTGGTATTGCGTGCTGTGAGTGTATATTCTCCGGAATCTGAGCGCAGAGCCTCCAATACGCGTACTTTAGTGTTGTAGTCCTCATTGACGATCTTAATGCGATCACCAGAGCTGACCGGGTTGCCTTTAAGCGACCATTCCTTCTTTGGTGGTGGCTCACCAGCAACAGGAACGTCGAAGTCGAAGAAGCTGCCTGCGCGAACCTTGACGTCCAGCATATACTTCCTGTCGATCTTAGGTGGAACTGTAAAAAAATAAATTTTCAAGTCAAATCAAAGTGCATTAGGTAAGATTTCTTTAATGAGCTGATCTATTGAACAATTGACACCTGTTAAAATAGATATCTTTCTGTTCATCGCTGCACTGCCGCTCAATCATTCAATTTACGATTATATTCTTTAATTGTGATTGTTACGTTTATTTATCCATTACTATTAATAAATATAAAGGGATTAATTTGAGCCTTAAACCGCGCGACTTGACGTTTGATAAAGGACTAACAAGTCGAGTTAAAATTGTAGAACCTATCGTTTCTTTAGTTTAATGCACAACAGACTGCCAAGAGAGGGAGCCAACCAAGTGAGAATGTATGATAGTTTAAGCGCCGTCATTTAGTCATTGATTTTCAAGTCATTGAACGCAACGCAAGGTTATTGATCGTGCTCAATAATTGGCAAGTGCACAATTATTGATATGTTACCTCTAATTCATTCATGCTTTGGCTTTGAATATAGCAAAAGAGAAATATCTATTTAAAATAAGTTTTAAGAACATTATTTTTCCTGGTATTTTTGTTCTTAATTTTAAGGATATCAAAATTTTTTACTTACGATTTTTGGGACGTGCAATATGAGGTTTAGTTGCGTCAGATGGTTCTCCAGGTCCAGCTTTATTAACGGCCCGGATACGGAATTCATAAGGAGTTCCTTCGATAAGATCTTTGACCTTTCCGGTAGTAACGTCACCTTCAACTTCTGCGCATTTTTCCCAAGATGGACTGTATTTATCACGTTTTTCAATAATGTAGCCTGTTACAGGAGAGCCTCCATCTGTAGCAGGACGAGTCCATTCAAGTTCCACGAAGTCTGAATCGTAATCTTTGATCTTTGGTGTGCCAGGCTTTCCAGGTTCGTCTGAAATTAATTTAAAAATAATTATTAGTAAGTTTGTTAATATACATAGAAAAAAAATGCTAATGGCTTCTCATGGATCCGTAATAATAACCATCAAATTCCACATTAGAAATAAAAAACATTAAAAAATTTAGTATAATTTTATTTTGATTTTAATTAACGTTTTAAACATAAAAATAATGATTGATAAATTATTGAAAAGTACTTTTAAAGAAGTGTTACTCACCGAAAGGATTCTTCGCCTCGATGCTCTGTAGAGCTGTAAGAGGTTCACCCTTTCCTTGTTTATTGACTGCACGTACTCTGAATTTGTACTTGTGATTCGGTGTCAATCCATCGACCTTGAGAGAAGTCTCAGCTCCGTCAGTTTCACCAGCCGGTACCCATCGTCCAGTAGCTTCGTCGAGCTTTTCGACAACATATTTCTCTATTGGACAGCCACCATCGTCCTCTGGTGGTTTCCACGAAAGTTTGCAACTTTCAGCGGTGACATCTGATACTTTCAGTGGGCCTTCTGGTGTTCCAGGCTTATCCAAAACGGTAACTTTAACGTACGCTACATCCTTGCCGTTTATGTTTTCAGCTACAATTTGGTATTTACCAGATTCTGCTCTTGTAGCCATTCGGACGCTTAAGTGCGTGTTGTAGTCCACATTTTTTATCTTTAGACGTTCATGTGTCCTAACATCTCTGTTATCCATAAGCCATCTGGTGGTAGGTGCAGGTTCACCACTAACTTTGACATCAAAGCTAAAGTTTTGACCTGCTTTGATTCTAACATCAATGAGATTTGTTCTATCGATCTTCGGTGCTTGGTTACGTGGTTTGGCAATAATAATAGGTGTCGGATTTGATGGTTCGCTTGGGCCAGCTTTGTTAACTGCACGTACACGGAATTCGTAGGGTTGTCCTTCGACCAAATCTCCAACAGTAGCTCGTACTGGTGCATCGCTGCTTCCGTAAGCTGGAATTTCAAGGGCCTTTTCCCATTCGCCATATTTGTCTTTCTTTTCCACTATATATCCGGTGATAGGTGAGCCTCCGTCATTTGCTGGCGGACTCCACTTGAGATCAATATGATCCTTATCCCAGTCTGTTGCTTCAAGATCAGTTGGTTTTCCAGGTTCGTCGTATGGGTTCTTAGCAATTATTGTTTGTTCAGCAACAAGTGGCTCAGATTCACCTTCGGCATTCACAGCGGATACACGGAATTTATACTCTTTACCTGGGGTTAATCCAGTTACGTCCAAGTCTGCAACAAGAATAGTAAGAAAGATTATTAGAATTATTTATTTTATTTATTGTGATTGAAATTGTATTAGATGCAATACTTACTTGGATCAGTTGATCGACCACATGGTACCCAGCAGCCAGTTTCAGGATCCATTTTGTCAACTTGGTAATACTCGATGGGAATACCGCCGTCATCCAGAGGTCGTTTCCATTTAAGCTTACATCCTTCTTTATGAACATCTGTAACGGAAAGCGGTCCTTCTGGTGCTGATGGTTTGTCTGTTACCGTGACTTTTACGGACGCTTGATCTTTTCCACACGAATTTGTGGCAATTATTGTGTAGTCGCCACTATCGTCGCGTTTCACTGGACGAACTGTCAGTTTACTTGTGTATTCTGAATTATCGATATTTACAGTCCTGCTTGGATCCAATGGCATCGATCCCACTCGCCAATTCATTGTTGGGTGAGGCTCACCAATAACATTAACATCAAATTTGAGTGTTGATCCAGCAGACAATGTAACATCTCGCAAAGTACGTCGGTCGATTTTGGGAGCCACTAAAAAAATACAATTTCATGAGAGACTAAACAAATTTATAGCTTTTTTTTAATAGTATTAGGAATAATAATATTAAACACTTACAGAATCGTGGCTTTGCGATGAAATTTTTGCTTGCATCACCAGGTTCTGATTGACCGGCTTTATTGACTGCAATGACGCGGAATTGATACTCATTACCTTCAATGAGCCCGGTAATAAGTGCCGAGCATACTGGTACATCTCTTTCCAAGGCCTTTTCCCACATTGTACTATATTTGTCTTTCTTTTCGATAATATAACCAGTGATAGGAGTACCGCCGTCACTGACGGGTTCTTTCCATTTTAGATCAACTTGGTTGGCGGTCCAATCCACAGGTTCAGGAGCACCAGGTGGTGATGGTATAGCTATAAAGAAATTGTGAACATAATCATTAGATATCTGGAATAAAACAGGAAAAAATTAAAAATGCTAATTAGAGTTTATCAAAAAACTTACTGAACGGATCTTTAGCGATGATGGATCCAATTGTTTCAAGTGGTTCGGATTCGCCTTCTTTATTCAAAGCCTTTACACGGAATTTGTATTCGTGTCCAGGCGTTAAACCTTCTACCTTCATTTCAGGCACTGTTGATCTACCAATTGGCAACCATACTCCAGTTTCGGGATCGAATTTCTCGATAAGGTATCCTTCAATAGGTTCACCTCCGTCGTCCTTTGGTTTCTTCCACTTTAATGTGCAACCATCTTTGTGTATATTTGATACCTCCAGCGGGCCTTCTGGCTTATCTGGTTTAGCTACATTTAAAAAATTAGTATCAATAACATGCCTCAGTAACGCTATATGAAATTAAAATAGCTAATTACAAAAAACTTACAAACTACAGTAACTTCGACTTCGGCTGTATCAGTACCGTATTGATTACTAGCGCTAATTTTGTATACACCTGTCTCTTTGCGCTCTGGTCTATCGTTAAAGAATTTAGTGTTATTTGGTACATTTTCTACTCTGCGGTAAGTAGTTTGGTGAACAATTTTTCCGTTGATAGACCATGAAACGTCAGGAGCGGGTTCTCCAAATACCTTAACATCGAATTTGAAAGGTTCATTTTCGTGTACAGTAATATCACGTAGATTCTTGCGGTCAATCTTTGGTGGTACTAAACAAATTAAAAAAACACATCGTTAATATAAAATTAATTTAAAAGTCAATATCGTTCACTCTACTCTACTTACATCTTCTGCATTTGGCAGTAATTGGTTTGCTAGCATCTGAAGGTTCTCCAGGGCCAGCGTCATTGACTGCTCGAACTCTAAATTCGTACTCAGTGCCTTCATCTAAATTATCCACTCTACCCTTACAATCTGGTCCCACTGTTTCAACTGCCTTAATCCATCTAGGACTTCCCTTTTCTCGTTTTTCTATGATGTAACCTGTAACTGGAGAACCACCGTCATTCATAGGTGGAGTCCATTTCAGGTCAATGCGATCCTTATCCCAGTCCGTTGCTTCTGGCCTGCCAGGAGCTCCAGGTTCATCTATAAAAATATATAAAAAATTAATATGCTTTATTCAATACGCCAATAAGATATTTAGGTATTAATAAAACTGATAAAACGTACCGAATGGATTTTTAGCGACAATGGCTTGTTCGGTTACCAATGGTTCCGATTCACCCTCTGCATTTACAGCGGCAACTCGGAATTTGTATTCTTGTCCTGGAACTAGATTTTCTACTTCCATCTTTGGTTCGGTTGAGCGACCTACTGGGATCCATCTACCGCTTACTGTGTCCATCTTTTCAACGACATAATGGTCAATCGGTACACCACCATCGTCAAGCGGTGGGTTCCATTTAAGGCTACAACCTTCTTTATGCACATTGTCAACTTTCAAGGGACCTTCAGGTTTGCCTGGCTTATCCAATACAGTCAAAGTAATCGTCGCCTCGTCTTTGCCAGAATCATTTTCAGCTTTCAATGTTAATTGGCCAGTATGTGCTCTTGTTGCAAAACCAATTGAGAACTTCGTTTTGTATTCCTCTTCTTCAATAACTACACCTCCCTGGTCGGATTCCTGTTTCTTCTTATTCAGATACCAGGTCTTTGTTGGCGGGGGTTCGCCAGTAACTTTAATGTCCAACCGAATATGGTTTCCTGCTTTCACTGTTACATCCTTTAGGTTTGTACGATCAATCTTAGGTGCAGCATATCGGTCTTTTGCCAACAAGGTATCAGAGGGCTCACTAGGTTTACTGTTACCTCCTTTATTAACTGCTTTAACACGGAATTGGTACTTCTGTCCTTCCACAAGATCACCAATTCTAGCATCATTTTTCTGTCCCGGAACCTCAGCGGCCTTCTGCCACTTTCCATATTGATCTTTCTTTTCGATGATGTATTTTTCAATTGGAGCACCGCCGTCATTTTTGGGTGGAGTCCATTTAATATGAGCGTGGTTTTTGTCCCAATCTTTGAATTCGGGTTTGCCGGGTGCATCGGGTTCACCATAAGGATTCTTAGCTGTCGTTGGCATAGTTGTTTCTAAAGGCTCAGACTCGCCTTCGCTATTTACAGCTTTCACTCGGAACTGGTAGTCTTTTCCTTCATTTAATCCTGCAACTTCGGCTTCAGGAGTTTTGCTCGTACCACAAGGAACCCATCTACCCATATCTACATCCATACGCTCAATTACGTAATGATCAACTGGATCACCACCATCGTCTTCAGGCTTCTCCCATTTCAATTTGCAGCCTTCAGCTGTAACGTCAGATACTGCAAGTGGACCTTTTGGCTTACCAGGTTTGCTCAAGACTTGAACTTCGATTTCTACTTCATCTTCGCCACTGTCATTTTTAGCGATGACAGTGTATGTTCCACTATCGGCACGTTCCAACTTATTGAGGGTAAAGCTTGTATGGTAATCCTCGTTTTCGATTTTCAAACGATCTTGCGTTTTTAGAGTAACGTTCTTCAACTTCCAGGTAACAGTGGGGGCAGGTTCTCCAGTTATCTTAGCCTCCATACGCAGCATTTGTCCAACGCGCATAACTTTTTTCTGCAAATTCGTGCGATCGATTCGTGGAGCAACTGGAATAAACAAAATTATTTATAAAGATTTTTTAAACAATTGAAATATGTGTCATGGTCTAATGATAATTAACAGAATGTCTGAATTTTTTTTTATAAAATTATAATATTTCTAAAAAAATAAAATGGTTTTTAGCAACATAGGTATGTATCATTTTTTTATGATAGCCATATTAATATTATACTTACGGAAACGTGGCTTTGCTACAACGCTCTTTGATGTATCGCTTGGTTCGCCAGGGCCAGCTTTATTAACGGCCACAACTCTAAATTCATATTCGTGACCTTCTTCAATTCCATTTGTTACTTTAGCTTTAGTAACGGTTCCAGGAACTTTAGCTGCGTCGACCCATTGTCTACCTTCTTTATCGCGCATTTGGACAATGTAACTTTCAATTGGTGCACCGCCATCGTTTTCTGGCGGAGCCCATGTAAGGTCAACAAAGTCTTTGTCCCAATCTGTGAGGTTGGGGCGTCCTGGTTTCCCGGGCTCATCTAAAATAATTTAATAATTATATTATATAAATAATGCATGCGGGAATGTATTTTGTTATATAGTTTAATGTGAGTAAATTAATTACCGAATGGATTTTTGGCAATGATGGATTTGTCAGCTTCCAATTCTTCTGATTCGCCCTCTTTGTTGACTGCCTTTACTCTGAATTTGTATGGTTTTCCTTCTAATAAACCGGTTATATTTGCTTCTGGTTCTGTTGCTCTACCGCAAGGAACCCATTGACCAGAAAGAGGATCTAATTTTTCAATTTCATAATATTCAACAGGAGCACCACCATCGTCTTCTGGTTTTTTCCATTTTAGTTTACAACCATGTTTATTAACATCCGAAACTTCCAAAGGTCCCTAAAATTGCGAATCATTTTATCGTAAACAATATTCAATTGACTGCACAAGGTTACAAAGAGTGATTGTTTTTAAAAAGTAATATAATACATACTGTTGGTTTGCTGGGTTTGCCTAAAACGAGAAGATCAAATTCTGCGATATCTTCGCCAACCTCATTCTTTGCTTTGATGGTATACCTTCCGGTATGCACTCTCTTAGATTTCAAAATCAAGAATTTCGTATTGTAATCAATGTTATCGATACGGATTTGATCATCTGTCGATATTTCTTTTCCTTTGTAGGACCAGGTTACAGTTGGAGGTGGTTCACCAATTATATTAACATCCAATGACAGTGTAAGGCCGACTTTGATAGTAGTTGGTTGCAAGTTCGTTCTATCAATGTAGGGCTTAACTGTGGAAAAAGTAACAAAATTTTATTAAGATTTATATCTGATAAAATTTCATAGAAGTTTCTGTATTAATAGATTACTATCAGGATACTTACGCCAGCGAGCTTTAGCAGTATGTGGATTAGTTGCTTCGCTAGGTTCACCAGGCCCAGCCTTATTAACAGCACGTACTCTGAATTGATATTGGTTTCCTTCCTCTAATTTAGGGACAATTCCAGTACAAGATGGACCATCGGTTTCCGCAGCTTTTACAAAACTAGTTCCAAACTTGTCTTTCATTTCAATAATGTATCCAGTAATAGGAGAACCACCGTCTCTGATTGGTGGTTCCCACTTTAATTTTACCATATTTTCGGACCAGTCGACAATTTCTGGTAAACCAGGAGCCGCAGGAGCATCTAAACAAGAAATTTGATTTTTATAATGTATATATATTATATCATGTTTATAGCAATGATTAATTGTAAAGCGACATACCGTAAGGATTCTTGGCAAGTATGGCTGTATCAGTCTGCAATGGTTCCGATTCTCCCTCTTCATTCACAGCCTTTACACGGAATTCGTATTTTCGACCAGGCTCAAGTCCAGTGATCGTATGTTCAGTTTTTTCAGGATCTACGATACCAGCAGGAACCCATCGTCCAGTCGTGACATCCATTTTTTCCAGGACATAGCTTGATAAAGGAAGTCCTCCATCATCTTTTGGTTTCTTCCATTTAAGCTTGCATCCTTCTTTGTGAACGTCTGTAACTTCGAGAGGTCCTTCGGGCTTACCAGGCTTATCTAAAAGGACAAATATTACATTATCACATAAGTTTAAAAATATTTACCTAGTAAAGGAAATCGTGTAAGTATGCACACATACCAAGTATAATTATTTCTACTTCGGCTTCATCTGAGCCAGAATCATTCACAGCCTTAATTGTGTATTTCCCTGTGTCCTCCCGAGTTGTATTGGACAGTTGAACCTTTGTGTTGTAATCTTCATTATCGATCTTAACGTTCGCACTGGTGGTCAGTGGCTTAATACCCTTACTCCATGTAATGGTTGGTGGAGGTTCACCTTCTACATCTACATCGAGCTTCACGAGTTGGCCTGCTCTTACTTTGATAGTTTGTAGCTTATCGCGATTGATGTGTGGTTTAACTGTATACGATAAATTTTATTTATAATTGATAGTACTTCCCGCGGTCTTATCAAAATAATAGATTTAAAAAGTAAAGGAATAAAATACTTACGGAAGCGTGCTTTTGCTACGTGAGGTTTGGTCGGTTCACTAGGTTCACCAGGACCAGCTTTGTTGACAGCACGTACGCGGAACTGATAAGTGGCACCTTTCTTAAGCCCAGTCACACGGCCTCTTGGCTGAGGTGACGTCGTTGTTTCTGCCTCTTCCCAGTGACTGGTTAATTTTTCCTTCTTTTCAATAATATATCCTGTAATTGGTGCTCCACCATCGTCCTTTGGTGCGTCCCATTTAAGATCAACGCGATCGACATCCCAATCTTCGAAATCAGGTACACCAGGTTTACCAGGAAGATCTAAATAACAACCGCAAAGTTAGTGTGAAGTGTTTTACTCCTTATAAGTATATTTCATAATTATTTTTCTTATCAACAAACCGAATGGATTCTTGGCAGTAATAGCTCTGTCAGTAGTAAGAGGTTCAGACTCCCCTTCTTCGTTAATTGCCTTTACTCTGAATTCGTAATCATGACCTTCTTGCAATCCTTTAATATCCATTTCGGTATCGTTAGTACGTCCAACTGGTACCCATCGGCCAGTGGCTTTGTCCAATTTTTCTACTTGATATCCAGTAATAGGTTTACCGCCATCATCATCTGGTTTCTCCCATTTCAATTTACATCCACCCTTAGTAACATCAGATACCTTAAGAGGACCTTTAGGCTTACCAGGTGCAGCTGAAATGTATGAAAGTTATATATAATTAATGACAATCTGAAGTCAATGCTATTAATAATAGATTATGCGTTCACAAATAATTCTTACATAAAACAGTAACTTCTACTTCAGCTTCGTCTTCTCCGTGAGCATTCACAGCTTTAATTTTCCAGACACCAGTATTTGATCTTACACTGTCATTAATGTTAAGTTTCGTGTTGTATTCAACATTGATTATTTCAATGTTGCCCGCTGATTTGATCAAAGTATCTTTGTGGTACCAGGTAGTTTCTGGTGGAGGTTCACCGCGCACATCGACATCATACTTAATTGGTTTACCAGCTCTAACCACGATTGGTTTAAGATTAGTTCTATCGATTCTGGGTTTAACTGTATAAATTTAAAAATATATTAAAAAATATATTTAATCAAATTAAAATAAAAGGAAAAAGATTATTAACACCGAGACTTACGAGATTTGTGTTTGCAGATTTGCATCTTTGATGCGTCCGAAGGAGGAGAAGGACCAGCTTTATTTACCGCTATAATTCTGAATTGATATTCTCCCTTCTCCTTTAAGTTAGGAACTTTACCTTCCAGCATATTGCCAGGGACTTCAATGGCTTTTTCCCATTCTGGCTTGTATCGATCTTTCTTTTCGATGATATATTTTTCGATTGGTGCTCCACCATCGAATTCCGGAGCAGTCCATTTTAGACTTACTGACTCGTTATCGTAATCAGTAATATCTGGTGTTCCAGGCTTAAGAGGTTCGTCTGTAATAATTAATTCAATTAATAAATAAAAGCTAATATAAGATAAATTTCATTCAATGTTCGACGTTGATCAATGATACGCACCAAATGGATTTTTAGCGACAACTCCTCGCTCACTTTCTAGTGGTTCGGAGTCACCCTCATCATTCACAGCAGTTACACGGAATTTATATTCGCTTCCAGGATTCAATCCAGTGATCTCAAATTCAGTATCCCCAGTTCCTGGAACTCTTCCAACACGAACCCATTTTCCGGTCTTAGTATCCATTTTCTCAATTTCATATTCCTTAATAGGACAGCCACCGTCATCCTCTGGTTTTTCCCATTTAACTTTTGCGCTAGTTTTCGTTACATCCGAAACTACCAATGGACCCTTTGGAGCATCTGGCTTACCCAATACAGTTAACTCAACTGTTTCCGTATCTTTTCCACTAGCATTTTCAGCAGTCAAAGTATACTTTCCAGTATCTTTTCGGACTGCGTTTACAATTGTGAAGTCAGTATGATATTCAATATTTTCAATTTTAATGCGTTCTGTATTAGTGAGAGGTATATTGTCCCTCCAAACCCACTTGCATTCTGGAGGTGGCTCGCCGGTGACATCGACCGACCATTTATGAGTTCTACCAGCTTTAATTATAATAGACTTGAAGGTTTCACGTTCAATTCTTGGTTTAACTGTAAAAATTAAAAATAAATTATTAAATAAAATTATATAAAACAATAAAATTTGAATATTATAGTAAATACTGACGATTTTTGTGCTTGCACAGATGATTATCAGTAGGCTCACTAGGCTGTGAACATCCTGCTTTGTTTTGTGCGCGCACTCTGAATTGGTAAACCATCTTTTCCTTTAATCCCTCCACTTTGGCTTCTGGTTTATCATCGTTTGTTTTGGCTACCTCAACCCAATCCGGCGAAAATTTATCTTTCATTTCAATCGTGTAGTGTGTGATTGCTCGACCACCATCACTTTCAGGTTTAGCCCATTTTAAGCTAACGCTAACATTGTCGTAGTCGAAGATCTCTGGTTTACCTGGTTTTCCGGGCTCGTCTAAAAGTTAAAAATTTATTATATGAACATGTTATAAAATTTGTTTGCTTATTTAATATCGTAAGCGTGTTCAATTACCATATGGATTCTTGGCTACAATGCCTTCATCGGTTTCAAGAGGCTCAGATTCTCCTTCTTTATTAGCAGCCTTTACACGGAACTTGTACTTCTTCTTTGGTGTTAATCCTGAGAATGTAAATTCATGAGGCTCGCCAGGACCAATTTCGCCAGCTGGGATCCATCTACCAGTATCCAAATCCATTTTTTCTAAAACATATCCAGTGATGTCACTGCCTCCGTCATCTTTTGGTTTCTTCCATTTAACAGTGACGTGATCAGAACGAATTTCGACTGCCTCTAATGGTCCAGTTGGTCTAGATGGCTTATCCAATACAACTACATCAGCAATACTTTCACAGGTACCAGAGCTGTTTGTGAGAACTAACTTGTACTTTCCGGAATCGGGTCTCGTTGTTTTTCTTACAGTAAGTACTGTATTTCGCTCGTATTTGTCAATTGTTATTCTCTCTGCGGCATCTTGTACCAATTCTTTGTCACCCAGGAACCATTTAACTTCAGGCTCTGGTTCACCTTGGTATTTAATATCATATTTAATAACTTGACCTTTCTTGACGACAAGGTTCTTCAAACCATCTCCAACAATGAAAGGCTTGACAAATCGGCTCTTAGCAATGATTGGTTTTGTAGCATCAGATGGTTCACCAGGACCAGCTTTGTTAACTGCCCGAATTCGGAATTCGTATTGCTGCCCTTCCTTTAATCCGTCGATCGTTCCTTGTGTTACATTACCCTCAATCTCTTTGCCTTTGACCCATTCCTTTCCGAATTTCTCTTTATATTCAATAACGTAGCCTGTGATTGGAGCTCCACCATCACTTTCTGGTTTTGTCCATTTCAGATCGGCATGATCTACATCCCAATCGGTAACCTCTACGTTTCCAGGCTTTCCAGGTTCGTCTAAAATTATGCAAAATTTTATTTTATTTTACCGTTTGTATGATGTCTTTTTTTTATTTATTTATTAGAGGAAATATGAAATTCATGTGTAATTTTTTATATATAATTTTAAAAATTTATAAAATTTACCCCATGGATCCTTGGCCAAAATTGGTTTTCCAAACATAGCTGGCTCACTCGATCCAATTTTATTGACAGCACGAATACGGAATTTGTACTCTTTCTTTGTAATAAGGTCTTCAACTTTGTAGGTAGTTTTTTCACCAGGCATCACTTCTCCAACACTATCCCATTGGGATTTCAAGCTCATATCCAAACGTTCAACAACGTATTTAGTGATTGGAGCGCCTCCATCGTCTTTGGAGGGTTTGAAAGAAACGACACAGCTAGTTGCGTAAACGTCCGATACTTCGACATCCAGTGGAGGAGATGGAACATCTGTTTGACACGTCATATATAACATATTTATAAATATATTTGTAATAATGATTTGTTTTAGTTGAATGATCGGTTGAATATATTACCTTGCATGTTAACAAATACATCTTGGACTTCCTCTCCTTGAGCATTGCCAATTTTGATTTGATAAGTACCAGACTGATCGTGTTGTGGCTTTTTAATTTTGAAGGTGATCTTGTCTTCACCAACAACTATTTCTACATCCTTGAGTGGCAGAGGTTTGCCGTCCTTCATAAGTTTTGCTTCAACTTGTGACTGTTTGGTTCCATCAACTGAAATAAATATTGTAGGTTAAGAAGAGTTGATGTTGCATTAAAAATTGATATCTTAGTCTTTTTACCCCTGTAAGGTATGATGAACACAATAGGAGCACTGCATGGTCCTTCCACTTTATCAGGAATTTCCGCGATTGGCTTACTTTCACCTTTCTTGATTGACAATTTGCAAGAGCTCTTCAATTCACCGCTTTCGCAAGTGATTTCGCCATCGTCTTCCATTTCTGCTCTGTTGAAAACGAGTTGATGTTTGCCCCCACCAAGGTTTTTAATTTCTACTCTTTCATTCGGCTCGATAGGTTTTCCATTGAAGAACCAGCTAGCAGGAGCCGTTTGGTCTTGTAATTCTACGTCCAAAACTACCTTCTCACGTTCTATGCCAATAGTATCCTTAAGTTTCTTATTGAAACGGTTTAGA
Organism: Megastigmus dorsalis; assembly: GCA_900490025.1. Classification (NCBI taxonomy): domain Eukaryota; kingdom Metazoa; phylum Arthropoda; class Insecta; order Hymenoptera; family Megastigmidae; genus Megastigmus; species Megastigmus dorsalis. The sequence goes on from UELU01135504.1 coordinate 25,920, forward strand.
TCTGAAAACCATGAGTTTGTTGAAGTAAAATTTTAGTTATTTAGAGCAATTTAAAAGTATATAATAAAAAAGCTTACAATTAACGATGAGTTCAGCCTCGGTCTTATCGGCATTGCTCACGCAAGAATACATGCCAGCATCGGTAACTTTAGCATCTTTAATGATAAGTTTCCTCTTTCGACCTTCTTCCTTGATCTGGACTCTATAATAAGTTGAAAATTTATTAGCAAAACCTTATAAAAATACTGTTTTACACAGAGAAAGTATTTACGAGAATCATTAATACCTCTTGTCAGAAAGTATTTCTTGTTCTCCTTTGAACCATTTTACTTCTCCAGCAGCATCGTCGAGCTCGCAAAGCAGCGTTATCGTTTCTTTTTCTGTAGCTGTCTGGTGTTTCAGTACCTTGACGAATTTATACGGATATTCTGCAAATAATATTGTGCATAAAAAAACTATTGCAATAGATAAGAATTATTCATTAAACACAGTGAAAGCTTACCTATAATAGAAAGAGTTGTATCTGTTTTATCGGGCTGTTTACTAATTTTACAATAGTATTCGCCACTGTCATCAAATGTCGCGTTTCTGATAGTCAATCGACAAACACCGGATATGTCTTTCGAAATTTGGTAAATATCACCATCCTACGTGATATACAATACTTTATTAGCCAACATAGTGTTAAACAATTTACGTATAGTATTTAAATAACTCATAAATGTTACCTCCAATTTGGTTTTTCCTTTGTACCAAGATACTTGAGCCATATTTGAACTGACTGTACATTCCAGTTGAACCTCATGTTTAGTAAATCCACTCGTTTGTTGATTGAGTGGCTTAACAAAGGTGTATGTTGGATCGGGTTCTTAAAAGAAAACATAACGTCAATTTTTCATATGTTTAAAAAGTGCAAGATAAGGGTTTTAAAAAAGTTTAAGTTTCGAACCATCGACATTGAGGAAAGCCGTGCTGGAAATTCCAGATATATCGATCGTGTATTTTCCGGTATCTTCGACCTTTGGTCCCAGGATAACAAGTTGATAGCAGTCCTCTTCATTTTTGAACTTATATTTGGCTGACGAGAACAGTTCCTGAATTCATATTAATTGTAATTAGCTCAATCTTAAATTCGCATTGTTTCGCAGCTATTGAAAAAACTTACATCTTTCCTGAAATACCACTTTGGTTTGCAATTGGGTTTCGAGAAATTGGCCTCGAACGTCACTTTCTTGTCTTTACCCTCCTTTGCGTATTGATCAATCAACGGCTTCAAGAATGACTCAGGTTTCTATATGAGTAAAAATTAAACCGAATGAATACTTTGTAGCGTGAAATTTTAAAACAACAAATACCCAGTTTAAAAATTGTCTGGCTGAAAAAAGTGAAAAATTGCGTGAATAGTCAAAAATCAATAGAGCTGAAAATGTGGAACTGCTACCATCAAAACAATTAAAAAATCAATTGTTGGATGCCTCTGTAATCAAAAATGAAAAAAAGAAAATGGTAAAATTCACCGTAGTATTGAAAAAACGATGTGCGGACCTTAGGAGGTAGACTGAAAAATAGTCGACATTGAAAAAACTAATAAAAATCGTATTAAAAAATATCCTGAATATTTCGCATGAACTACTGCGGTGTAAGCGACACTATTACGAATAATGAAACATTCACATCGACAACATCGATATTACAACTATGTGCAAGACCTATAAATTCACCAAGCACTAAACATCCATCAGGCATTTATTGATGCAAATTACATTATAAAAAAAAATGTCTAATAAGATAAGAAGTAAGATGAGTGAAAGATAGGAGATAAAGCTAAAAATAATAAGCAATTTCACGTAAGTTTACGAATTCTAAGCGCTAGACGATATTGAGATACGAGAAGAGAACATTGGAACATTGACAAGAACATCGGTATACTTGATAACCACAACTCCAACCTCCGTCTTGATGAAGTGATGAAGCACTGGCCAGTCTGGGATTAATTCGGCAAGCGAGGGTCTACGCGAACAACTGGTACTGCTCTAAAATAAATAACAGTCGACTCGAAACATCATTATCGTTAAAATAAATAGTTTTTCGTCGCGAATGCAGGGGGTTTGTGCGCAGGGAGACTCGCATGCAATAAGAGGAGGGTTTGGATTTTCAGTGATAGAAATAAAATAAACAGTAAAATTAAGCATGCAGTACTACATGATAAACTCAGGGCACTAAGACTCCTCAATTCTTAGAACTAATGATATGTGATCTATGCGGTTGGCCTAGATGTCAAAATCTCGCTCTATTTCTGGCACATTCTATCTCAAAACCAACGAGTGCGTAGACAATGTTCCTAGAAAAAGGTCGATATACCTAGATATGGAAGAGCTAGTTATGGCCGACGAAACCATGTAAAAATATGAAAAAATTTTCAGGTTCTCGCTCTACTGGTTCACCCCAAACACATTGCAGCTACGATTATCAAGTGTTTAAATACAAACTTTTACAGTTTTACGCAGACGCTCTTCAGTGATGATTACGATTTCTCCGGTTTTATTTTGTGATTCACCTTGGACTTTCTGTATCCGATTGAAATAGGTTGCGCATTAGTTGAGAAATGTACACCAATTTTCTTTCTCAAGCTCTATCTTTTCAAAAAGAAATTAAAATAACTTTTAACTTCGTTTTGAAAAATAATAAGAACGTGATTTTTAATTGTTCATGATATCGAGATTCACTGACACGAATTTTCTATGCGTTTCGAAATTTCACAAATTTCAAAGTCAATTCCACAGATTAAAAAGACAAAACATATTTTAAAACTATAGTTAAGAGTAGAAATAAAATCGGAAACCACAAAAACCTGCAAATTTATGTTATTCAATTGACATATTGATTAATAACGATTCAAAAATAAACATACTAAAATACATAAAAGAAATGGACAGAATGTATTTAACACGATGCCAGGAATTTAACAAACAGGGGCTGAATATAAAAATGGACACGTAAAACACCGAGACTTACACTTACGCATCACGATACATTTACAAGTCCCATCTTTTAAATGCAAAAACAGTATGCCCTATTGAGAAATAAAGAAAGTCATTATATAAAAGATAAAAAAGTGAAAAAAATACAAACCCTTTCGACTTTCTTGAGTGCAGGTATGGGCTTCTCGACCTCCTTCAGATCGACCTTCTCCTGCTCCTGTTCTCGCGCCCATTTCTGGTACTTGCGCTTCTTCAACATGGCACGGAAGTCCATTCCACTGGCATCTACACACATACGATTCACCGTTAACATTGTCCACAATAATAATCACGCGATGAATAAAGCTTTCTCAATTAACCTGAAACGTAAAGTTGCATCTCCGCCGAGTCTTCGCCATGGATGTTGCTGATGACGATTTTGTAGGTGCCCTCGTCGTTCGGTTTTGTCTTGCGCATACATAGTGTGATCGTGTTCGTTTCGGAATCGGTTAGGAACTTGAATCGGCCACCCTCGATGATCTCCGTCATGCCCTTGTAGAACTTGAACGTCGGGGCGGGTGTACCTTCCACCCCCACGGTGAGATACGCCGTCGAATCTGTGCACCGAGAGAAAACGATTGAATTATCCCAACCCAACCAAAGCGGAGTCATTCGATATTTTAACAAAAAATTCAGAGTAAGCATGTACAATTGTTTCTTAATTATTACCTTTGCAAACGAGAATGTAAGCAAGTTCCCATAAGTAACTTGGGAAACTAATGCTATCACTTGCAAAGAGAGTCCATATACCTTCACGTATTTGGCTGACACTTTTATACAGAGAAATTGTTGCAGAAAAATTTGAGATGCGTGTCTGGGAGTTAGTGCCAATGGGTTCGATAGGGGACGAGTTAAGGTCCATTTAATTAAAATACATGTAAAATCATGATAATCTTTAAAACTTTATTGCAAGCCGAATATATATGGTAGAAAATGTTACAAAAAAAATAAATCAAAAGTATAGACAATAACCTTTCATTTGTATTTTAGCTGGTAATATATTCTAAATTTAGATATTTATCATTTTTCATTAAAAAATTATGAGCACTGTAAAATATAGCTAAATTTTAGTTCATTTAGTCTTTATTTCAGTTCTAAGTTTCAAATGAAAAGTACTAATAACTCGTTCTAAACTGCAAATGAAAGCTTAAGATCTATACTTTTGTTATATTTTTAATAACATTATCTAAAATGTATATTGGCCGTGCAATAAAGGTTTACAAACAACCATGATTTTTCATATATTTTGATCAAACGGGCCTCAACGCGAACCCTGTAGGACCCAGTGGAACTAAAGTCTAGACTCGCATCTCATACTTTTCACCAAAAAACGTATTTGTAAAGTTTCAGTTAACTCCGTGACCCGGAAGATGTGGACTCTGCTTGTTAGAGTATAAAAAGGAGCACAACAAAGATTATCTCTTGATAAATTTGTCCGGATCTACTTGCTTACGGTAAATTATTTTTTATTTTTCCTAGTCCATCTGGTACTAATGACAGATCTCTTTTTTTATTTAATTAAATGCTGCTTATGCCCAAAATGTTAAACATTTTAAACCGTCCAAGTGTACGAATAGAAAAAGTTTAGAGCCAAGACATTTCGAAAATAACAAAGTATCGAAAATGGTCCGAGCCCTCGTGGAGGCTTATATTGATATAGAAAGAGAAAGTGCGATATCGAACCTTCGACGGCGGAGTAGGACTCCTGTACATCGACGATTTGAGGCGGTCCCGGGGGTCCAACATCTCCGAGCGGGGTGCTGGGCTGATTGATTTTATTCTCGAGATCCGCCACGCTGAGTCGTCGTGCGTCCGTGCTCGGACGACGTCGCTACACGGTTCCAAGGTAGCCGCGCGGAACGCAAACAAAGCATCGTTAATCAATACTGTCCTCCCACGCTTCCATTGTTGTTTTTTCTTTTTACAGCTTGTTATCGATCGAGATCCTCGTTGATTCCTGCACTTACTTACCTTAGTCGCAATGGCGTTAAAACAATTTATACGGCGTGCAAAAATCATCGAGACTCCTAGTTTGGCATTATTACATTTGGCAATATTATTTGATCGATTATATGAGTATAAAAATAAAGTAGTGAGAGAATAGAGAGATAGTATAAGTTACAAACAAGTTGTTTTTAATAATTTTTAATGCTTTGAGAAGATGCGCAGTTAATACAAATCTGGTGATAGTTGGGTTTGTTGGCAGGGGGGTGAGATTAGAGTAACATAGTTAGATCACGTATGTGGAGAGTATGTTTTAATTCATTTTCAGGTTTTTTTTTTTCTTTTTTCGTCAATGAGAGGCGGTTTTGGTTAGTCACCCTTTATGCAGTTAGCCACCTTCACGCATTATTTGTGAACTACGGTCAATTCACTGGTGTTTGTCAAATGGCGTGTTTTTTTTTTTTTTTAATTTTTTCTTTGCAATCGTTTTAGTGATTAATGTACATACATATACTATAATACATGTGTTTGTATGTATAATACATATTGGTAGCAACGAGCGTTATGCCCTTGTATTTGTTTATGTCAGGATAATTAAGAGATCTAGTATAACTACAGGGTTGATGTAGGAACCTGTGAGCTTCCTCGAATCGAGTGCTCCTTTATTATTGTCATCTTCAGCTTTGAACAACACAAATTGCAATCTTTGTTGTAATCAATATGATAAAAACGATTCAAGTATGCGTCGGCCAAAGAAGACGAAATCAAGGTGCGCACAGTCGGTGATACGGATACGGAGTTTGTATAGGGTATATAAGCGCTTGTAACACATATATATATATACACATAAGTGACATATAAAAGCAGGTGGGGTGAGCGGAGATCGCAAAATGAAGTAAGACCGTTTGCGATCGACATTGAGGGGATAATAATGCACATTTACATGAATGACAATGCGTATACACAGGTTATGAACGGAGGGTTTGCTATAAGCACAGAAGCAGCAAAACAAACGTGCGGCAGCATTGTATTTTTTTTTTTTT
>UELU01135508.1:0-23442 GCA_900490025.1 Megastigmus dorsalis
TTTTTATATATATATATATATATATTTAGAAGATCTAGATGAAAGATGCACAGAGAAAAAAATTCAATTGTATCAACAATAGCATGGTTAGCTTAACAAACATGCCATTATTTTAATAAAATTATAGTCAAGTCAACTTTTTGTTAGTTGATTCAACAACGTATAACCAAGTCAATGATTGAATAGTTGATTCTACAACGAATTCGTGGTTAAAATGCATCAAAGTCGATTTGCGTTCAATTCAACAGTGTGACCTTTGAAATAACTGCGGCTATGTTCAGACAACTCTCGTTTTTTTTTTAAGTAAATAAAATTGTACATGTCGAAATAAAAATATTTTTTATTTAATTTACATATGATTACATGTTAAACCAGTAATCGGAAATTTTAATTTGACAGAAATATCGCCATTCCATGACCTAAAATATTTTCTTTATGGCCATAGCTTAAAGTTTCCCATTTACGAGATTCTGCGCGCTTGTCGTAACAGCATATCAAGTATATATTACGTTGCTCGGCGATGTACGCTTGTGTACATACAGACTATATACAATTAACATGTGAAACACGCGGGGTCGCATAGGAGAAGTCGTCACGAGACGCTTTCTGTGAATATTGCCGAGTATTTATACCTATATCTGCTACTCACCGCATGTCGACTGTCGAGACTTGCGAACGCAGTCCATTCGATTGAGGGCGCTGACGAGTACTTATATTATAACTTGTGTATACGAAATTAGCATTTTCAAGATACCACTTTCTTCTTCCCACCTAGTGATATGTTTTATATTACTGCATATAAAAGGCAATATTTATCGGAGTATTATAGAGTTCGAAAATACTCCGCTAGGTAGATCCACAGTTTTTACTTACTTTCGGCTCTCGCAAGTGGTTGAATCAATCGTCAGTTCGTATATAAGAAATTTTAGACCTTGTTGAAAATATAAAATATGTGAGCGAAGCAAAATGTTTATTATTGTGATGCAAGCGAAATGTAATATATGTTGTAATACGATCAGTGAAGCGAACTTTAGTTATGTTATCTCATAATAAATAATCTGTTGTTAGAATGCGAGCGACAATTTCTCTAAGACTTATAAATGGGTATATTACGGGTATAAAACAGAAATTCATAATCTAAGAAAACTTTTAAATGCGTCAGTACATTAACATAAAGAATTCTCCAACCCACCATCGGAACCAAGTTCGGAATTCACAATCACAATTCACAATCGGAATTGAAAACAAAATTTTTTTTCATTCATGTTTATATGTATATCTTTGAGTTAAATATTTCAAAATTTGATTTAAACATAGATAGATAAATGGACACATCTTATTGGATTAAGTAAATGTTCTATTAATATAATGATTTTTCCGTCTTCCATTCTACAACGATTCGTTGTTAATTCGACAATATTAGAGTTTGCGTTATTTCAACCATGAAAAATTGTTGAATCAATTGAATTTTTTTCTCTGTGTGGGAAAGGAAAAATGAAGGGAGTACGGTAATTGGAAATAAGAAAATTTTCTGCCTAAAATTCGCAGATGATATAGCTGCTTTAGCAGATAGTCGGGAAAGGCTACAGAGTATGTTAAACGATCTAGAAAAATTTTGTAAACAAAGTGAAACGGAAGTAAATATATGGAAATAAAAAAAGACAATCTTCAAAAATAGTAGGAAAAGGAAAGGAGAAGAGAAATGGTTTCACAAAGGGTAGTAATCGGATATAAATATTTAGGTTTTTATTTTACATAAAAAATACGTACAGCTCTGAGATAAAGAAAATGGTGAGGAAAGCAGAAATAGGAATTAACACAGTGTGGGATATTTGGAAAAAGGACTAAAGTGGAAATTTTGAAAAAAAGATTATATCTATTAAATACAATTGTAAAAACTGCATGCTTATATGGAAAAAAATTATGGGGGTGCGAAAAATCGGATGATATAGCGTAGATTTGTGAAAATGGCCTCTGGGGTAAACAGTAATACTCCAGGCTATATATGGAGAAAAGAAGTGGGTAGAAATAGTCTACGAATAGAGATGAAATTGAGAGCTGCAAATTATATAGTGGGGCTGTTAGGAATGGAGAACGAAAGGTGGCCAAAAATATGTTTCAGTGAAGAAATCAGGGAGATAAAAAATTGTAATCCAACTTCCACCTCATATACATCTAACGTACGGAGGATAGGTTTTATGTAGAGAGAGGAGCACCTCTACTCCAGCATACGGAGCATTAGAGTAAAGAGAGGGGCACCTCTACTTTATTAGGTAGAGCAATGTATGAGGGGCACCTCAATACATTTGGGATAGCATCTTCGAGGAGCACCTCGTTGATACTCGGAAAAATCGAGAAGCACCTCGATTATCGGGATCGGGAGAGTGTTCGCAGGACTATTTGCTTTGCAATCAGAGGGGCATCTCTGAATTTGCAGCACGCTTAGCCCTGCCGAACGACTACCGCGAATCTCCTCGATCGAACTGAGGCTCTGCAGCCAGCGCGAGTCAATTTCTATGCTTATAATATTGTTATGTATGATAACTGTGACGAGAGAGAGAGAGAGAGAGAATGGTAAAATTAGTAATAAGTAAAATGAAATGATTCTCTCTCTTTGTGGATTCGGTATCGTCCAACTCTCCAGTAACTTAATCCGGAAAGGAAGTTGTGAGGGCGGATAAATTAAGTGACGTGAAGGCTGGAGAACTTTGTACTTGGTTTATTCACTATATGAATAATGTGTGGACTGATCGTAAATGCGTTGCGCGGCGATCGGTCGGTCGTTTCTCGTTTAGACGTTGGCTCGTTCTCCTCGATGCGGCCCGCTGAGTCTGCTTTTATTGTGTTTCGTTACAGGTGTTGGAAGAGGTAAAAATCGCCTCGTTCGATTTTTGCATAGTCGGAAATTTAACTGTTGCTGGGTAAAAAAATGCTGCGTCTCCTGCACTTGCATTTTCTGGCGTAGTCAGGTGCGTGTTGCGATACTTTGGAATGCGGTGATATACGCCGCATTTTATTGTGAATAAATATTTGCGCGCCAATGAATAAAACTTATAGGACCAAACCGTGTAACCCAAAAATTAAATGTACTACTTTTATGATAGCGTGTAATAATTTGTTGATTGATATTCCTATGCAACATGACGAGGTAGTACAGAAGCTTACAAGGGTTTTTACATTAGTTTTGTTTGCTTGAAGTAGCAAAATATACAAAAAGGCGCACGCTGTAAAATGCAAGTCTGATGAAAGTTTAAGCAAAAAGTGATGTACTAATAATGGTATGACTTTCGAAATACAGAATGTTGTTTATAATATTATAAGAGTTGATACATGGAAAAAAGAAAGTTCGATAAAATAACAATTTGTGCAAGAAACGTATAAGATTACAAAAATGATTTAGACAAAAATTGATGTAGACAGAAATTCGCATAAAAATATAAGATTACAAAAATTGATTTATATAACGAATTCGCAAAAATAAAAGTATAAGACTACAAAAATTGGTTTCGTCAAAAATTTGCAAAAAATAATATAAGATTGTAGAAGTAAAAATATAAGATTACGGAGATTGCAAAAATGTGAATTTTTATAGAAAATTACGCTATGTTACTGCGTCTGAAAATTATATGAATAGTTGATTAAATAAACATTGAGACTCTAAATAAGAATTCGAAAGGAAAATTCACATATGTGTTAAAAGTTAAAAATGTTCATTTTTGCAAGGTATCAAATGATAATCTTTAGGAGCGGTTTACGATGACTAAGGTTTATGTCATGACCCTAAAATTCCTGGAGGGTATGTTTACATCCTTTCCGTGTGGGTGTAATCATTTTCTTTATGGGAGTCCTGGGATTCTATTTTTTTCTAGGCTAGGTGGCCGATTGGTTTTATTTTGGACTCTCAGATGGTTTTGGATAAGCATTCCCGTCTGTTCTTTGTGTATTGTAGAATAAATCCATGAGTTTGGGGTGTGTAGCCGCATTCAGTATGTGCCATATAATTTAGTTAATTTAACATTGCATTCTGAAAAATATGTTATGTTTTCTTTTATGAGAAATTTTAATTCGCATGTTGCGTATTTTTGGATTTGACTCATTAGTTCGTATTCCTTACAAATATTAAGTTCGCCCATTTTTTTGCATTTATATATTGAGTCTAATGGATAGGTATATACGTGTTATATTGATTAGTTGCGATGTAGGATGATTCCAGCCATATGTATGCGAACATATTGGTTGTGTTTAACATGTACTGTTTAATTGGTACTAGTGAAATTTTGCATAGCTTATATGTTTGGAAATCTAATAGCAGTTTGAGATGTAGTATATTAGCTGGAAGATTGAAAATAAGATAGATAAATCCGCGATTTTTATTATTTCTAGCATCGTTGTATTGTTGTTTATATTTGGGAAAATTGAGTTTTGTACCGTCTGTTTAACTCAGTCTTCCGAATTTTTTATTAAATTACATGAAAGGAACCATGGGGGTATGGCTCCTTGCGCTGCGAATAGAATTGCATAGGTTATTAGTGCTGTGTCAATTCCGTATTAAAGGACGCCCCGTCCAATATGCTTACGGCTGTGTCGACTTGTTTTCGCTCCATATTTCCAACTGTATTTTGTGACAGTTTACTTATAATTTTCTCGATATTTATGATTTGTGTGTTTATTTGATTAAAATCCGTTTCTACTAATTCCGTTTGGTTCGCTAATAGATTTACGACTTTGCGCGTATCGTTACTTGTTATTTTTATTAGACTTTTTAATTTGGCTTCGGATTCCTCATCTAAGGTTTCGAATAAATGTCTCGTGATTTTTCCGACAAAGGATAGAAGTGATCTTCACTTGCGGGTTGTGCTATCTCGTATTGTGGATATTATTTGTTTGTAAATAGTTTTCATCTGTTCATTATTGTTTGAATCTAGGTATAGGAGTAAGGCTTGAAATAATTAGCACGATTGGATATCTTTATAAAACACGCTTTCTTTATTAACGATGCTCAGACAAACAATAACGAGACGCGCCCAGTCGTAAGGTTCAACAAGCAGTGAACTCGGCTCACAGACGCCGCGAGGAGGAGCGTCCCTAAGTAACGGCAACGCTGATTGACTTGCGCGCATAGAGCCTTCCACTGCGCTCGCTCTGTGCTCGCATACACACAAAGATATAATAACACGTATATCCCAACACTCCCTCTCAATCAGTGGAGCCGCAATTACATCTTACATTCACTTAAGTCTAATCTAATTCATTGGTCTTTCTATAACCTTTCGCTCTTTTCGATCGCTTTTCTCTATCTTCAGGGTAATCTCCTCAGTCCCAGTTTTCATCTGAGTTATCTATAAACAAATAAAACACAATTCGAAATCATTTAAATTAAAGAGTTCAGGACTCAATTTTTCATGTAGCGCAAACGCTAAAACTTTCGTAAAACTCTCGGCGATCTGGTCTTTCGATTTGACCCAGGCAATAGAAAAAAAAAATTTATTCACACATTCTTTTACATAGTGTTCTCTGTGTTCTACCATGTGTCTTAACCGATTACCACCATTAGCATTTGTACACGCAAGAGCTGACATCTTATCGCAATACAAGTACATTGAGCACAAGTCTCTCTTAAGTATGAACTTGATCGAATTATGTAATAACATTAATTCCTGGCATGTCTCGCTCATTGCTACATACTCTGACTGGCAAGTAGACAACGCTACACTCTGTTGTACGTGCGTTCACTAAGCGATTGAATCCCCAAACAGTTTCACCACATACACACAAGTGCTTTTGATTGATTACAATCAGTGAAACTTGCATTAGAATATGCTTGAGTTATATCAGTTGTACCCTTAAACGTCAGCTTATAATGTATGGTTCCAGACAAATATTGGAGCACTCTTTTAACCGTACTCCAATCCAATTTCTAAAGGTTTATCTGATGTCTGCTTAATATATTTACTGAATAAGATAGATCACGTCTGATAGCATTCGCAAGATACAAGAGAGAATCTACTGCTTTTCAATGTTGTCGATTAGGAGTATATTCCTGCACGTCTTCAGACTCTTCTCTATTTTCCTTTCTTTATTTGAAACCTGACTCGTTACCATGGAAATGGCCATCGTATTGATATTTTCAAAAGCAAATTTTCCCAGCATCTTAACTTTAAATTTGTCCTGACTAAGTTTCAATATCTGTTCTTTTATATTTCTCTCTATCGTAATTCCCAAAAACTCTTTTGGATTTCCCATATCTTTAACTTCGAACTTTTCGCTTAACCTATCTTTAAATCGTTCTAGATCCCTTTCATTATCACCACTCACCAGTATATCATCTTCTTACAATAGTACTACCATCATTCCTGATTCAGTTAATTTGTGAAATACACAAGGATATAAATCCTAAGTTTTAAACTGAAATTCAGTCTTGAGGCTGGTAATTTTCATTCCATTTCTTGGGGCTTATTTTTAATCCGTACAACGATTTAATCAATTTCCAAACATGAGTTTTTCTCATCTCATTACCTATGACTATTCCATCAGGAATTTTCATATAAATATCCTCATTCAGTTCATCGTACAGAAATGCTGTTTCTATATCTAGCTGTTTCAATTTCAGGGAGAATTTGTCGGCAATGGCTAAGAAGGATCTAACTAAGGACAGTCTTGAAACCGGCGCATATGTTTCTTTTAAATCATAAATATTTTTATCTTTAAAACCTCGAATAACTAGACGAACTTTATAATTCAGGTTTCCTAATTCGACGGTCTTTCTCTTAAACACTCACCTTGAATCTATTATGTTAATCTTCTTCATACCAGTTTTAATTTCGGGTCGCCTCTCAATTTTATACACCTGTTTAAATTTTAGCGCGTCTAATTCTGATTCAATTGCATCACGCCAACGTCCTCCGTCTTGAGAATTTTTCGCTTCCCTGTATGTTTGAGGGTCTCCCTGTATTTTTGGTAATATAGCGTGATAAGCTATATCACTTTTTCACTCATCTACCTCGGGGTCTTCAGTTTCTCCAGATAGTGTGAACATTATTTTTACCTCTTTATTATCTTTGCACGGTCTCCCTCTTTTTCTTGTAACAGGCAATTCTGAATTTTCTCCCTCTTTTCCTGCTACTTCTTTCACTTCTTCAATTTCTGACTCTCCCACTATTTCGCGATTTTCAGTACTCAGATTAAACATCAATTCTTCATTATTTTTGCCACACCATGTTTTATACGTCTGATGTTCCACAAATCTCACATGTCTACTCTCAAATAGTTTGTTCTCTTCCGGAACATGTATTAAGTATCCTGTCTGAATTTAACCTACCAGAAAACCTTTCATTGCTTGACTACTAAATTTGTTCCTACATTTCTCGGAATTTTAATGTACGCAACACATCCAAATCTTTTTAACTGTATAATATCCCCGCTGTCACTTTCAGCTAGTGTTTTTAAGGGTGTGTTCATCTTTACTGGTCTGTTGTACGAATATATAGTTGCTTTCACAGCTGTGTCTCACATAACTTTAGGTAGTCCCGAATCGTACATCATAGCTCTTACACTAGCTTCTAACGTCCTATTAAATCGCTCAGCCACTCCGCTATGTTCCGGCGTGTCTGGGCACGCTCTTTGCAATTCTGCTCCAAAATTCTTTAAAATTTCTCCCGTTCCTGCTTCTGTAAATTCAGTACCCTGATCGCATCTGAAGTAGCAAAACTTTTCATGCTTTCCTATTACATTTCGCAAGTTGGTTATACACTTTTTGATACGTCGCAGGACATCTTTCTTAAACTTCCTAGGATACGCTAAAGCTGTTCGTGAGTAGTCGTCAATCAAAACTAAAACGTATTTGTATCCTTTCGGATGGGACATAGGACTCATCTGTCCCATTGTATTCGCATGAATGATTTGAAGCAGTTTCTCTGCTCTGGTTCTCATTTTCATGAACGGAATTTTAGAACTTTTTGTTATCAAACGCACGTCACAAGCAGATATGGTTTGATCTGCCGCGATCTCTCTTGAGTTGAATACATCGGGATACAACTTGGCTAGCCTGATTAAGTAATTAACAGAAACATGTTTAATCTCAAATGCCACAGCATGGCTCGGCTTATGCTTTTTTCAGATCAGTTTTGATTGTTACGTCATCGTCGATGTTACCGTCTTCAGCTCCTTCTCTCTCCTTGTGAACAGTCCTATAATTAGTCGTTGTAATCAGGTCTGAAATTCTTACGTCAGTTTGTCCCTTTTCTTTATCTACTTGTTAACATAGCTTTTCTCTCTTTCTCTTTTCTATGAACTTCTCATGATACCTGGTATTGTGAAAATGCCCGAAATGGGGTTTACTCATTAGCGAAGACAGATATTCTGTTTCAACTCTCTCATTACTATCTTTAATTACCTTTAGTTTTGCTATCCACAAGGGATTCTGATACTTGCCAGAAATCAAGCTTTTCTTTGTTAAAGGGCCATAAATATTTTTAACCAGAGATCTTCGTGGTCTCTCACCTACTTCTTACACCCTGCCTCATCCCAGTCCTCCTCAAGGTAATATCCTTCCAGGATTTCTCCCTCTCCCAGGACTGTATCTGGGATTGCTTCACCAAGAACTTTTCCAACAGTTCAGAGTCATGCTTACTGATCATTTTTTATACCTCTCTGCTCTTCACAGGGTCGTTATTCTCGGATTTGCCCATCTTCTGTTGGGGAGGTTTGATCGCCATTAAGCTTTCGCCTGCTGACCAAATCTCAAGTGCCGCATTTTTCTGCTCATCAGTCAGGTGTTGATCCACCCTGACCATCTTTTGTCTCGACAGGGCAACGTATAATTTTCCGTTGCCTGTCCTGGCCCGATATACACCTTCAGTGTGCGGCAACGTTGGTACCTGTGCTTTCTTCCAAAAGCTCTCAACCACCTCTTGCATTCTCTCTCCAGCACCTGTAAATTTTACTGTATTTTAGACTTAAATTTATTTCAATTACCTATACACACACATACATGTATCTTTGGAATTCTACTGTTACATCACTATCTTAAATTTACTCTTAAGACTGTCTTGCAATATCTTTATTCGTATGTGCCTTTACTCTACCGTGAGTTATTTTCTTTAGTTTAATTTCAACTTTCTTAACCTTTCTCATGCACATCTTGAGTTTGGATCCATTTATAGTGTACACTTTTACCTACTTCAGTTGAACATACTTTTAATTCAAATCTATCTTTAATTCTGAAACACACCTTCAGTTCTTAAACACATCTTTAGTTCTTAAAAATTTGATTGAACTTAACGAATCTATAAACATTTTTTTAAGTTGCTATAGACTTTATATAAACAATTCAAAACTTGAAACACGTCTTTTTTACACATTATTTACACATTCGTATATGCCGCACGCAGGTGTGTGTGTCTGTGCGTGCGTGCGTGCGTGTGCGTGCGTGTGTGTGAACGTGTGCGTGTGCGTGTGCGTGTGCGTGAGCGTGTGCGTGTGCGTGAGCGTGATTTATCGTCATACCGTTATTAGTTTATTGCCTCGCGAAAAATGTGGTTCCAAATCTACTCGTTGAACGATTTTCCAATACGTATTTGTCGTTGCTAGTGGCGCGATTTCCTTGATTATCAGCCCGGAACTGTGAGAGAGTAACTGTATGAATTTATCCTCGTATTTTTATTTTCGATTTTTATTTTCGTGATAAGGCTTGATAAAATTATGTTTATATATCTACCTGTTTTGGGTTAATGTTTTTATTACCATGTTCTTCCCAATATATTTATATAGAATATTTTATGAAATGATTAATAATTCGTAATTAATCCAAGCATAAATATTACTTGGATGTTATCAAATAGTCTCTTGTGTCTAGGTTTGCATTATAAGTTAAGCATAAATTTTTTTTTGTGTGGTAATGCTGGAGAAAGGATAGTGAAGTACTTATTATCATATTTATTTAAGTGTAATAATGAAACTAATAATAATAAGAATAAAATAGGGTAGTTAAAAGAATATAAGGTAAAAAAAATTATCAAATAAAAATGAATTAGTTAAAGATTTATATAAAAGAAAAAGATAAACTTTCATTTTGAATTTTTACAAAAAAAATTCTTTATGAATTTTTATAAAATATTTCGTACAATATATATATGTATATATTTATATATATTTAAAAATATTTCGTACAATATATATATGTATATATTTATAAATGTTCACTAAATAATTATTGCAGTTCTGGATGTGTAGGCGAGTATGGTTCTATTCGCTGGTGATTTAACTGTTCACATGTGGGACACTTCCACACCGGTGAGTCTTTTGTATCCTCCTAATACTATTCGCAATTTGATTTGCTTGTTAAAAACGCACTGTAAATTTTTCGTAAAAGTTTCGTTATTGGTTACCTGCTGATTAGCGAGCCTCCTAAGTTTGTCTATGCGATTTCTTAGTGATTCTGTAGCTAAGCTAACGTTTTGCGACCAGATCTTTAAATGGTTTAGGCGATCCCAAATTTCCTAAAATTGAATTCTAAGATGATTTTCGTAAGGGTTTTCCGTTGTTATGTTTAATTATTTTGTGACGGAGAATCGAGAGAGATAGAGAGAGAAAACGGCGCGCATAACCTCACCCACAGGAACGCCTCCGACGCCACGCACGAGCCACTAAAATAATAGGATGATGGAGATTAACGGGATGGGAATGGGTATGTTTCATGCTCGGAGCCTGGGGAAACAAGGACAAGGAGCTGACCGGCCAGGAGGAAGAGGAAACACCACCGGCAACAGGCGCAGCTCTAGGAGAGGCGACACCACTTGCACTTCACTCGGACACTGGCACTCGGGACGCGGAGAAGGGGAAGAGAGCGCGATCGCCCGGGGCCACGGCACTGCTATACGACGAGGAGCGGCGAAGAGCCGGTAGAGTGAGGGAGAGTGCACGAGAGTGAGAGAGAGAGCGCGATAGCTCTTGCCGCGCATCCGCTCCGCGCCGTTCACCGAGAGAGAGCCAAGCCAGCCTCGCGCATAGAGAGGGAACGGACGTTCGGTCCGCCTCGGCCAAGCTCGCGTTCCCTAGGCGCGCAAGCAAGGCAGCGCGCACGGCTGGTGGAGTTAGAGAGAGCGCACCATAGCCAATCTATGGTAGCGCGTGAGAGCGAGAGAGAAGGAGCTCACGCGGCCTACTAATCTATGCTTGCATAGTAGTGCTTGGCCAGTAGAGTGAGGGAGAGAGAGATAACGTGGCCACGTAGGCCAACGCGCTGAGTCAGATCCTACTGAGAGTAGGCAGCGCCACGCCGACGGCCCCGAGCCAATCAGAAGGCTGCTTAATTCGAGATTCATATCTCGCGCCGAAACAATAGGTGGCAGCCTTGACCTACGACAATCCAATCAAGGCCGGGAATCTGGGTCAAGGCTTATGTAATTGGAGCAGCAGCTGCGCAACTGATAGCCGGCCAATAACCTGCGGCCGCGCGCGCAAGCCGGAAGAGTAGCGAGGAAAGAAGTTTCGCCTCGCCCCATTTCGTCCAGGACCTTCCAAGACATGACACGCTTTGGAGATCCATCGACGCCACAGACGCCATTGTGCCCACCACTTGCAAGCTGCAGTGGTTTTTAGTTGTTGAGGACGAGGAAGAGAGAGAGCGAGAGCAGTATAGTGAGGACGAGGAGTTGCTGGACCGGCCTTAAAGTAAGTGGGTTTATTCTGGCCTGTTACGAACATTTGTTCGTCTGGCCCGCGCCGCCAACATCTCTCTCGTGTCGGTTAAGTGTCGCGACGGAACGCCGTATTCGGGAAGAGCAGTGCCGGTTGAGTGCGGAAGAAGCCGGTACGAGCAAGGCGGGAATTTTGTATTTGATACTGAATATACGCGTGAATAAAAATACTATTGAGAGTCATTTTTGCGTACACCTTCATGCCGCAGTTCCTTCCCTTTTTGCATGCCGTCATATTATCTGGAGTAAATTGTGTTGTCCGGTGATTGTGGAAATCATTCGCTCCCAGAGCATTAGCGTCAGCGGTGGAACCGCGTGGGTTTCGTTCGTATCACCTCGGCGAATCTCCTCTGGGATAGGAGGCTCAGGAGCAGCCGGGAACAAGGTGAGTAGGGAACGGGAATTGCCAGGCGTCCAACAAATAAAGAAGAAGGAGGCAATTCACTGATTCCCGTAATAAATAGTGGCCCGCGCGTTAATTTTGATTCAACGTGATTACTCTAATTATAAGAATTAGAAACCCGTCACAATTTAATAAATAAATAAAGATGAGGAATTTTAATTGTTTAAACAGTGTTAATATTTAAGCTATTCATTTATTTTTTATCAAAAATAAGTTTATTACAATTATTTAAATAATGTATGTATATAAATTAATTATAAAAAAAAATTTTGCAGTTAGTTTAAACAATTTGATTTACAAATTCAGTGCTAGTAATAAATAATTTCTTATTATTATACTTAGCACTTTGATATTTTAAAATGATTATAATCTCAATAACAAAGTAATAATTTTATTTTCAAATTTAAGTTAATGTTTTTTTGGAGCCAACGCGATAGGTTGTATTGAGGCAATATTCAAAAAAGATATGCAACGGGAACGTTAGCTCAGTGGTCAGTGCACTGGACTTCGGCGCGAGGCGTTCCGGGTTCGAATCCCGTCTGCTTACTCTCTTTTTTTACTCTACCGTAACTATATACAATTCTTATGAAGTATAAGTATTTATGTTTGGATTATGATAAAAACCTTTAAAAAAAATTTTTTTTTATCTTAGCCTCAGGGACGAATTTAGTTTATCGTTTGTGCTGGATTTTATATACTCATTTAATGGGGTACAGGCAGTTACACATAATCATTAGCACTGATTCAGAAGCTTTGTTGCACAATCCCATATGAATTGTCATACAGCTCAGAGCTAGTTTCGCATGATCATCCTTGTGATTCAGAGGTTTGCTTACTTGTCTGTTTATTAATTAAGAAATTTTTTTATGTCTTCCTTTTTATAATAATAACTACAGTTATAAAGCTTGAAGTTTTAAAATTTATTTTTTATATGTATATCTCTTGTAATTTGCACTCTTTATCAAAATTATTAAGTTTATCTATTTTTGTTTTGTCACGATTATTTAGATTTATAAACGAGTTTTAATATAACACGTTTTAGAATTTTATTATTTTAAACGTGGCTTTCTCTTTGCCTTGTATTTTATTTATAAATTGATAATTGATTGTATCGTTCCTTTTTTAATTCATAAACAGCAATATACGCACGGAAGAAATGACTCTGCCGCAGAGCTAACAGGCGCTAAATGATTTCCTCTCGATTGACTACATCCATATAGGTGCTGTAATATCAAAATTGACAACACTCATTAATTATGAGTGAGAATAGAAAAGGGAAAAAGTAAAACGTTTTCGTGAGCTGATTGTTACAGCGATTTAATATTAGCGTTTTGTGATGATCAATTTAGCGGTTCACCTATTATTTATTTTCGTGTTATTCAGAACACATACTTTATTTTGTTTAAATTATTATTCACTTATTATTCACTTTTGTTATTCAAATTATTCAAATTTTCACTTAATTTCACTTTTGTTTATTTATTATATTTTTCAAATTTTGATTTATTTTTCGTATCACTATTTATTATTATACACTTTTTAATTTGTTTTAGTTTTTATACTTACTATTTCATTATTATTTTTCACTTATTGGTTTTAATTTATTATTTAAACATTATTTTAATAATCACTTTTTTCTTTTCATAAAATATTTTTCAAAAAGAAAAGAAGAAAGAAGAATTATTAAATTTTAAAAAAACGTTTTTCGAGAATAAATCGATCCAACCCGAGGGCCTCCAAAAATGTTATTTCGGTTAACGGTGACGAACAATCTTAATAGATTCTTTTGAGCCTAGGCTTTCGCCTAATAGTTCTGTATTTTCAAACGTTTTTAAAATTAGTTAAGGCACACATGTGTGTGTGTGTGTGTATGTGCGTGTGTGTGTGTATGTGCGTGTGTGTGTTCTTTTTTTCTGAAGAGTTGGAGAAATATTTAATGCATTGATAGGAGCCGTACGGAGCTCCCCTCGTGTGGGACTCCCCTGGCACGGGCCCGCGCCAGGTATACCCACTAAAACTCCCACGTCTTATCTTCTTAGTTCAGATTCCCCGCGGTACAGCCGCAAAGCAATCCTTCGCAGGGGAGTGTATGGCTTCTGCCTACTCCTGTTGAATGAGGTCGTCGTTTCTTGCATCTTGCAACCCTTCCTGTACTTTTACTTCTTCCGTCTACTTCTTACCGCATCGTCCGATCGTCAGTTTCGTGCCGCATCTCTCGTCTTCTTCTTCCTTCCTCGTCTTTTCTGACCTTTTTGAGTATGCTCGCAGCATAATTACTGACAGTGCACCGTCCGTCCTCTGAAGTCAGCATCGTCGTCATAATGGACTCGGGAGTCACTCTAATCTATAGATAACTCTCGAGTGCTTCTCGCTCCTGTTGGTATCGCGAGCAGTCACAGAAGACGTGCTCTGCATCTTCGTTTGAATCCAAACATACTGGGCAGCTTAAACCGGTACAGGTAAGCTCGAAAGCATCCGTGTCCGGTGCGAAATTGTGTGAGGTAGTAATTAGCTTCCCCGTGTCTCCTATCAATCCAGTCCTCTAGCTTTGGTATGAGACGATGTGTCCATCGCCCCTTTTCACTGGCATCCCACCTTGCTTGCCCTACAGTCATCGTCTTCTTTCTTGCGGTTTCACAGATTTCCCTCTGGGTGTTGTCGTTTGCACGCTTTCTTGCTTCGTACACGTCCTTTCTCTCCATGGCTATGAAGTCAATGGGCGGTGTACCTGCTATGATGCACAACGCCTCGTCCAATACCTTACGATAGCATGGCACCAGCCCATACTGGAGCCCCGTACAGCATAATCAATGTGGTTATACTAGCTAAGAGTAACCTTCTATTTTGACTTGCCCCTCCTACATTTGGCATCAATCGTGATAGAGCGGCGCCCACTTTCGCTGCCTTATCGCACACAATTTCAAGGTGTTGCTTGAATGTTAGCCTTGCATCAATGGTGATGCCTAAGTACTTGATGGTCGGTTGAGATATAATCTCATGTCCATCCACCGTCAGTGTTACCGAGTCTAGCTTCTTCCTACTTGAAATCAGGATAACTTCTGTCTTGTGGCTGGCTAATTCCAGTCCTGTTTCTGCTAA
Source organism: Megastigmus dorsalis (assembly GCA_900490025.1). Taxonomy (NCBI): domain Eukaryota; kingdom Metazoa; phylum Arthropoda; class Insecta; order Hymenoptera; family Megastigmidae; genus Megastigmus; species Megastigmus dorsalis. Next base: position 15,199 of record UELU01135508.1, read on the forward strand.
CCAATCGTGTATTATACAGATTGCCTCATCTGCTATTGTTTTAACATCTTCTATGTGTTTCGCTACCACCACTATGGCTATGTCGTCTGGAAATCCTATTACAGTTGCCCCTTCAGGTAGTCGTAGTCCAAGTACTCCATCGTACATGATGTTCCAAGTCGGTGGACCAAGCACTGAGCCTTGGGAAACGCCTCCTGTGACTTCGTAAGTCTTGGTGCCATTCGCAGTGTCATATAGTAAGATTCTGTCCTTCAAATAGTCGGACATCATCCTCCTTATGTAGAGAGGCACATATCGCTTTCGGAGCGCCTCATGTATTTTACTACATTTAACTGAGTTAAATGCATTTTTAACATATAGTGTAACAATAACGCATTACTTCTTTGTTCCTCCTTTCCATCTGTCTCCTTTTATCGCTGCTCGCGCAGTGTCAATTACCAGACTAACTGCGTCCAGGGTAGAACGCTCCTTGCGAAAACCGTACTGGTGTTCCACCAGTCCTCCTGCGCCTTCAATAGCCTGGTCCATTCTTATACAGAGTATGCGTTCTAGGATCATCCCCTGTGTGTCCAGCATGCAGAGTGGTCTGTACGAGGCTGGGTCACCAGGCGGCTTCTTACCTTTTGTCAGTAGCACTAAGCGCTGTGTCTTTCAAATAGTCAGGAATTTTCCTTCTTCGAGACATGAGTTGTACAAGTCTACAAAAACCTCTGGGTGTGCGCACATAGCATGTTTCAATGCCATATTGGGAATGCCATCTGGGCCCGGAGCCTTCTTGTTTCCTACCCTTTTGCATGCAGCTAGCAGTTCCCCCTTTTTGATGTAAGGAGGGGCGTCCTCCGCTTCGATAACACACGGTTCCTCTAGCTGTCTGGGGAACAGAGTAGTCACAATCCGGTGTAATAGCTCCGGACACTTGGGAGGCGGTACATAGCTTCCTTTTATTTTCTTCATCACCACCTTGTACGGCCGACCCCAGGGATTCAATTCTACCTTGTCCTGTAATTCTTTACACCGTCGTTTGCTATCCCGGATTTTCTTCTTGAGTTTCCGTTTAGCGTCCTTCATTTCCTGACCTCGACCAGTCTTGTAGTATTTCCTGCTTGCCCGTTCCTCCTGCCTCCTAGTTCGGTGGCACTCGCTGCGGGCACTCTCGACGTCCATGTCCCACCAGTATACTGGTGGTCGCCTATGGCTGGTCACTCTTCTTGGCATAAAAGCGTCACAGGCTCTAGTGATTATTTCCGTCGCCAGTTTCGCCTTACCCTTCGCCGTCCCAGACAGCTCCATTTCTTCCAGAGTCAACAGAAAAATCTCCTTGTCATAGTCCTTCGTTTTCCAACCGAATCTTTTGGTCTGTACACTAACGCTGGATCCTTCTCTTGTTTTTCCTACCTGCATTATTATGCTCTGGTGTGTAGTGTTCACTCACTGTCCACACGTCAACTGCGCCAATAAGGCAGCTGCTAACATAGGTCACATCTACCACAGACCCTATGTCTCCTCTTCCAAAGGTGTAAGTAGACCCTGGTTAACTAAAACCAAATCTAAGAGCCCGAATGTTTCCAATAGCATTCGACCTCGCTGGTTTGTCCTTTGACTGCCCCACTCAACCGCCCAGGCATTGAAGTCACCTGCGATCAGTATCGGTTTCCTTCCTGCAGCATCTTGCACAAGTCGATCTAACAGAAGCTTGAACTGCTCTATTGGCACGTTGGGGAAGCGTAGCAGCTGTAAATATGTATACCTGCTACCTTAACGCGTACAAATCCTTCTTCATGGTTTATCATTTTTCACTGAAAAGCACTATGACCACATGCCCAGATAGCTGCTTTACCGATGCTGTCTATATCCCACGATGGTTCGTCTAGATCTTTGTACTGTTCGCACACAATTGCTATATCCACCTCCGTTTCGCGGACGTACTGGTTCAGTAGGTCCTGTGCAATCGCGCAATGGTTTAGATTTAACTGTACTATTTTCATTTTTTCCTTCTAACTAGTACTGCTACTGCTGCTTGGTAGACTGTGCAGGTATAACTACCGGTAGCATGGTCCTTTTTTTCTACAGCGCCTTTGTTCTGGCAGAGTACGCAGCTCGGTTTGTTTTTACAGTCTCTTGCTTTATGCCCTTCGATTCCACACTTATAACAGAGGTTAATTCGATCCTGTGTTATTGTGCAGTTTTTGCCGATATGTCCAAATCCTAGACATTTATAACAGCGAAGTGGACGTACGTTCCGTTTCATCTCTCGTATTCTGCATACTACCCAGCCTATCCTGATTTTCTGCTTTACTATCATCTGCTGAGCCATTTTTATTGGCATTTGAATAACAGCCGTCTGCGTATCAATGTATGCCTTTCGCAATGACTTTATTGTCATCTCCCCAGCTGGGGATAGGTCGCTATCTTGGAACTCATTGCGTAACGCCTCAACAATGTCCTCCTTGCTAGTTAGCACATCAAGGTCCTTTATTTCAAAGACTCCTACGTCTTGTAGGGTCCTTACTTTGGTACCTTCTTCTAGCACACCTTTTACCAATTGTTGAAGTTCCGTTGCCTTCCCTTCTGCTGTGCGTTGAAGTTCCAGAAACAGATCTCCAGTCGCCGTCTTGCGTAGCCTATTTATGCTTTCGCCAACTACCTTCAGTTTTGGATTCGCCTTCATCTTCCTCAAGATATCGGCATATGACTCACCGTCGGCAGCCCCTATATAATAAGGGCATCCGGCCGGGATGGTCTTGTCCTTGGCGGTCTTTGGTTTCTGGTACCTTTATGATTTAAGGTACCATTGTTCTCTTTGTCTTCCTCTTTATTCTTCTTCTTCGTCTTCCGTATTTCAACCACCTCCCAAGGTGTCTCCCTGGCTAGGGTGGGCGGTGGGCACTGTGTCCTTTTCGTCTTCCTCCTGATTGTCGTGTCCTGCAGCGGTGATGTTCTTCTACGCTTGTTAGGAGTCTGTTCCATCTGTCTCTGGACCAAGGAGGGATAGGTTTGGCTCTCTCGATCCTTGCTACTTCTATCCTTCGACTGAGTACCTGCTTTGGTCTTCGTAAAGTCCTTTAGTGCTCTGCTAGTAGCCTTTGCCATTGTTTTCAACTCTATGTGTATGTTTTTCTTATCCAAGATAAACGCCACCAAAGCTTCGACTTTCTCTTTGAGGAGCTTTAATGACCTAGTCCCTTTATCCTACTCCTTTCCTTCGTCTTCAATTACCACTCTATTCACTTCGTACAGTACTTCCGTCTTTCCGTCTTCGCTAATCTTTTGAGCCGCAGCAAGGGCCAAAAGTTTATCATCTCTATAGTGTATGTGGCTCCCCCCAAAATCCGTGAAGCCTGCACCGACCACCGGGGCTGTAACCCGATCGGAATCGGTGGTGGGATAAACCCTCTATTGAGGGCCCCCACTTGGTGTATTTTGTATCTCTCATTCACTACGTCCATGATTGGTTTGTGATCGGGTTACCTTCCCCTAGCTAGTTTTGGTCCGCCCCGGGTATTTTATTTCCCCGGTGCCCGTCATATCTGACGAGCTTACCCTATCCGCCACCTGGGGAGGCGCCTGATGCGAGACTAGCAAACTCGTCACAGGGTGTGTGTCTGTGTGTGTCGCAATATATCCAATGTATTTAACGTTTAGTTAAATTTTGGACAAATCTTGAATGTGTGTGAATGTGACGACACAACCAGCCTTTTTAAATTAATTCTTGGTCGAAATCGTGCATGTAATTCCTGACTTATCCAGCGTGCTATAAGTCCTGGACAAGGTCAGTATATTTCAAATTCGTGTAAATAAGTGCGTGTATGAATCTGTTACATAGAACACCGAGCTGTCCTATTATTTTATTCATTGGCGCGCAAATATTGTATTACAATATAAAATGCAAGCATCAGCAGACGCAGCAGTTTTTCACCCGGCGACACTCAAAATGCCGACTGCACAAAAAATCGCACGAGGCGATTTTTACCAGCTCCACCACCTCCAATCAAGCACAATATAAGCAGCCCCATCGGGCCACATCGAGGCGAACGACCTAATATCTGAACGAGGAACCTCTGACCGATCGCCGCGCAACGCAGCTAGAACCACTCGACGTATCGTGAATAAACGCAGTATGAAGTTCTCCAGTCTTCGCGTCACTTTATTTACCCGCTCTCACAAATTCCTTTCCGGATTAAGTTACCGGAAAGTCGGACGAAACAGAATCCACATCGAGAGAAAGGTTCTCTCGTAACAGTTATCATACGTGACATTTTTGGTGCTAAGTGTGGGGTTTCGTCAGTGAGGGACGTGGGTACGAAAATCGGAATTTTATTTTAACAAGAAGTGACGGGAAGGAAGGATGAAATGATTCTGCAAGAACATCATCAGCTTCGTAACTCTGTGCATGTAAGTACATTTTTATATTTTTTCGGGGAATCTATATTATCCTCCCTCGTGATTTAAAATATATCTTAGAATTATTTCAATTACACGATTTACGCGAAATTGTCGAAGTTTTAGTTGCATTCGTTCCGTTCTCCACTCCATCTTGACGCGGTAAAATCAGTATAATCAAAAATAAATATATACATAGATACAGCAAACAGACACAACATTTTTTCTCTTCATACAACTACAAGCTTTGAAAAATCCAAAAGTTTTGCAGCGCTATCGAGCGGATTCAAGGCTGATCATCAGGCAATTGATTCCACACCGTGCTAAGGTCTACGGTCAATAACCGCTAGCTCCCTTTTCGCATTGGACAGTGAGAAGAAATTGCCAAATCTAGCCATTCTACCAGTCCTGGTTGTTGCAAAATTTCGGACAAAAAACCATACGAGCGGATTCGAGGTTGATCTTCGGAAATTGCCAGTCTGCCCACTCGGGTCATTTCAAAACTTCGAACACACACAAAAAGAAATACATACACAATAAACTGACAATTGTTAAACCGACAATGAATTTCAGACTTTTTCCGTGGTAAAAAAGAGAGTGAGTAGTAGATCCACCGGGGACCTGAGTAAAATCGATTCAGAAATGGAGAAGTTCGGAAATTTCGCAACTATCGCGGAATCGACTAAGGAAAGCATGTCTCTCCCTAATACAGTATCGACACACAACGAGGAAGGTTGTCGACAGAAAAACGAGGAGACAGAAAAATTGTCAGCCCTGATAGCTGCGGAAATGGCTCTCAAAGGGGAGTCGTGTCAGGATGAAAAAATGTTATCCTTCGTGGCCAGAAAGATTAATGAAGCGTTAGAAAATTTTAGGTCTTCAAATACACAACATGTATCACAAACGCCAGTAGGGACTATACCAAAAACTTTTAATTACACAACACCAGAATCGAGTAATAACCCGTCAGATACTCAACGCTATGCCTAAGCGGCAATGTAAAATTTTAATGTCGCATCATAAATCAAACGTAAGCATATTCCGATTATCCGACTAACTTCCAAACGCCGGGAACTCAGATAACCATAGATCAAGATAATTACATTTCGAATAATACCGTGACAAACGATAGAAACTAATTTGGTAGGCCTAGTCCAGCAAGAACATTCCAAATGAGTTGAACTAACCCACAAAACCCTATTACTCAGATGTCATTCTATCAGGCCCTCGGGACGATCCCTTTGTACGACGGTAACCCAGACACCTTACGAGCATTTTGCAAGATTATCCGAGACGTTGTGAACGAATACGGGCCATGGTGTGAGCGCTGGGTCCTCAACTCCCTGTCAGCAAAGTTAAGAGGCTGCGTAGCCATAGGATACGCCTCGATAGTACCCAGCTACGATTCGGTTGACGTGCTACTGGAAGAACTGGTCTCACAATACGGAGGAGTGGGCGATGCAGACAGTGCAAGAGGAACTGAAGACGATAACTCAGATTCCAGGACAAAGTCCAGGAGATTATGGACTAAGGGCACAAACATTGCTGAACAGGCTCATAACCATATATGAGTCCGCCCAAGGCCTGCAGCCACACGAAAAGGAAACCTATAAGCGTAAGGCAAATCACGACGCTCTAGACTACTTCCTATATGGATTAAGAGATCCGCCAGAGTATAGAGTAGCCCATTTGAGACCAGACTGTCTTCGCGCTGCGATATTAGCGGCAGTAGCAGTGGGACACAAGACACAAAATCGAGGAAATGAGACAACGGCGATTTTCAAAAACACATACGGTACGCCTGGAATCACCCCATGGCCATTACCAGGTTCTATTATTCAAAATCCAGTCACTCCAACCACAGTACAGGTAAAATACCAATAGTCGACGCCATACAATGCCGAGACACCCGATTGGAGCAAGGAAGACGCCCTTGTGGAGAGAACAACGGCGCGACTAGCCGCTCAACACGAGTACGAGCACGTTGGAGTTCGTGCAGCAACGGCAGTGGAAGCTTGCAGTTATTGCCACGGGTCAGGACACGTCGAAGTCAATTGCAGACGAAAAGCGTATCACACGCTATTCTGTCACTACTGTCTTACAAAAGGGCACACATATGATAAATGTTTTCATCTAGAAAATAAAATAAAAAATGGGGAAATATCCCTCCCGCCGCGGAATAACCAAAGCATAGAGTAGACCAACACCAACGAAAGGGACTTTGAAAACGAGACAAGGCCAATATATAATAGTAATCGGGGAAACAACGACAGCCCCATCAGCAGATACAATAATAACGGCAATAATTATAATAGAAATAATTATAATGGAAATAATCAAGGCAGAAATAATTATAACAGAAACAGCCAGATCAGAAACCATTATAACGGGAACAGCCAAAGCCGAAACAATTATAGTGGAAATAACCATAATAGGAATAATTTCAATGGCGGAAATAGCAATGATAATCACCTAAGCCACTACGAAAGGCAATCCGACAATCGAAATACACCTAACAATAATCCGATTCCAGCAGCCCGAAGGATAAACGAAAGACCACATCAAAACCAAGGATCCGGGCATTTAAACTTGTAGGATATTCGGCGCTAACAGGCGGCGCGGCGCGGCTGGTGTCGACTTCGGCGGACCGCTCGTCCCTTCGACTCAATACTGGCAAGACCAAAGCTATAATGTTTTGTTCGAGAAAATATGTTAATGATTTAAAGGAAAAGGGTATGTGTTGACTTGGTGGGATGGGTGCCTGTGCCTTTTTTCGACGCAGTCGTGAGTCTCGGTGTTACATTGAATAGTAAATTAACGTGAAAACTGCAGGTCGATTGTTTAACTAAGAGAATAAATAAAGCCCTTTACAGCCTGCGGTTTATAAGGGCATGTACCACCGAGACTTTGCGTAGAAGATTAGTTGAAGCCTTAGTCGTACCCCATCTAGCCTATTGCGCTGTAGTGTTGCTTGATGCATCCGACGAGCAGAAAATACGGTTACAGGGACTGAGTAATACATGTGTGAGGTATATCTATGGTGTTAGGAGGGACGAGTACATCACCCCTATAGAAAGCAACTGGGCTGGCTGCGTGTTGATGCACGAAGGAATTATTTTGCTGCAATTATTATGTACCCACATAGCATGAAAGCTTCCTAGCGAAAGTTTCAAGGAATATTACACTGGAAGGATTCCGTGAGCTTTCTGCAATGTAAATAAAAGTTTCAGTAAGCTTACATTGCATGCTATCTGGTAAGCTTCCCGTAAGCTTTATGGAATATACCACATAAGATTCCAGATGTAAGATCGTGAAACTTTCCATGAAACCTTGCAAAAAGCTTGCGGGAACCTTACATGAAATGTTTCTAAGAGTCATACTGCAATCTTTCATGAGAGCAATTAAGAAAGGTTGCAGTAAGCTTTATGTAAGCTTCAAGTCTTAAATCAAATTTCAAACTAACGCGATGCTTCCATAATAGCTTCCAGAATCCTTCACAGAAATCTTCCATGAAATATTACCACAATCTTTTACGGAAGGTTACAACAAGTATTATTTGAAAATTTTTGAAATATGTTTCAAAACGCTTGCCTCAAGTTAGCCATGAAATCTTTCGACAACCTTCCAATGCAAGCATTCACGTAAGCTTCCCGTAAGCTTTACGGAGTATACCACGTAAGATTCCAGATGGAAGATCGCGAAACTTTCCATGAAAACTTGCAAAAAGCTTGCGGGAACCTTACATGAAATGTTTCTAAGAGTCATACTGCAATCTTTCATGAAAGCAATTAAGAAAGGTTGCAGTAAGCTTTATGTAAGCTTCAAGTCTTAAATCAAATTTCAAACTAACGCGATGCTTCCATA
>UELU01135510.1:0-37067 GCA_900490025.1 Megastigmus dorsalis
ACATTATACTGACCAACTGTCCACTCTAATCTGTCTGGCCATTTCTCCGTTATCCAATATAAATTACAATATTTTGGTGAAAAATAAAGATATCCTAATAAATCCAAGTAGGTTTGAAAGGGGAAGATTAGTACTTTCAAATTCCATATTAGCTTTTGTGGTAGACATTTTTCGTGTTCGGTTACATAACCTCAAAAACAGCTAAAAAACGCGTTTTTTGCACTTTTAGGTTAGGATATCTTGAAAACCTGACGTACAGGAGCAATTTTGAGCTCGGATTCGGATTCAGCGCATCAAAATCCTTCGGAAATGTTAGGTCTGGTCTCTGGCTTTAAAATTTGTCGGCCTGTGTTATATAAGGGAGGCATATTTAACGAGTGCGATGGTTCATAAAATTACGTAACATTACCAACAGGAATTAGTTTCATCCTGCTCTTGTCACCATTTTCATTCAATCTTCGGCCAACAATTCACACGCACAAAAAAAAACATTACAGGTTTCAAGATCGCAATGCATATCATGGATGCTTCTAGATCTCAATTACCATCGCAATCGAGACGGTCTTATCGACGTTATCGTACCGCGTCTGAAGAGAGTGAGAAAGAGACGCGTGTACAAATATTTACCATGCAAAGCCAGGAAGGCGAGATTATATAATAAAAAGGGTAACTCGAAGCTGCAAAGTGTATCGGAGTTTCTCAAAAATTCTAACGAATTGTTGCAAACTATTTAAATTTTAGTGTTCTAGATTTTATGATGCTTATTCTCGTTCATTGATCAATTACACAAAAATTATTAATAAAACGAAAAGCAGATGCTTATCAGCAAAATCTTTCAATTTACAGGTGTCTGTTCAGTTTCCGTTCTTTATTTGATAAACAAACTTGCGTCAGACGGTTGAGGGATTATTTTACAATCTTCTTTAAATAGTTTCGCAAAAATTTCAGGGAAAAAACAATCATACAAAGAAAGGAAAAGGTGCAGCAATCTGTCGATCGATCGGATTGCTTTGAAGGTCGCAGTAGCCGACGACCACACGTGTACACGGCTTTAAATAAATTTGGATATAATCGTGGACGATAAGAAGAGTGAATTCGTACTTACCGGTTACTGTGATTGCGTGCTCGAAGTCGGCACCTCCGTCTGCCAAAAAATCGAGCCCTGAAACGTTAAAATAATATCAATTTCTATAGTGCTTTCTGTAAAGATTATAAAACTAGAAAATTTTCCGTCGTAGGGGACCAGGGGCATGTAACCCAGCGGATAGCTTGACAAACCATTATTTTAACTAAATACTTAACCTGAAAATTCTCTAATGAATGCAAATTGATACTACATACATTGGATTGCTCCAACAAATTTTACGTTGATATAATTTTTTTCTTAATTTTTTTCTTAATTTTTATTAGCATAAATGGGTTTTACGTACTTCTTTCCAAAAATTGTACCGTCCTATGCATTCTATGATTTATTATTAATAGTAAAAGTTTTATTTTGAAGTCACTACTGAATGTATATTTCGAAAGTAGAGATCATTATTTTTAATTTGAGGCAAGAGAACTTTTGGAAATTACCATTATTAAAATTTTACTCACGAAAGAGGTAAACAAATTGTTGCTTAGATTGTTCTGAAGGCACTCAAATGTTCAAATTTTTTAAGATAAAGAGGCTAACTAAATTCAATTAAAGCACTGAAAAAAAAATATTTGAAATGTTTTAACCGAAAATTCCACAGTAATGTGGGCAATTATAATATTGATACAGGTGTATAGTGCAGAATGGGTAGTAAATTATTCACGCTTTGTTTTGTGATTAAAAGATATTCATCGTTTGACTTATGAAACTTCAATTCATCGGCATTATTACGCACGAAACCGAGTATTTGGTGACTGCACAGCTTCTCGCTAACCTCAAAAACAGCCAACAAAATATCATAATTGTAGCGTTTATGACTGAAAAAGCACCGATGTTGGCCCTGAACAAGGCGCGTCACGAGGCCCATTATTATTTTATTATTATTATTATTATTTAGAACGAATTTTCATTGCTGGTCGTGGTTCGGCCTTGGAATGTTTATCCAAAAAAATAATAAATTTCAGTATAAAAACAAAAATAAGTAGATTTTAATCTTAAAAATAATGTACGATATAATAATACGATATTTATTAAGGAGGTTCTCCTTGTACATAGGAAGTCAAGTACAGAATTCACTAGATTTAACCAGTGCAGTCGGTATATACAGGTATACATTCTGCGTGTATAACCTTTAGGCAAATCAGATTTATACATAAAATAACTAATCCCTCTTATTTCTCAATTACCCTGTGGTACTTTAGAAAATTGCTAAAAATTAAAAAAAATTTCTCTATTACTATAAAGAAAACTCGAAAAGCTGTAATCAATTAATTTATAATCCGAAAAAAAGAGAATTTTTCCCATTAGACTACATGTTAAAAAAGCAATAACAAAATATTTAATTCTCGGCTTTGGGGTGCCCTAGCCTCGAGAAATTTTAACTGGAGCTTCTTCAATCATTTACCTTGTTACATAAACATTTGTAAATCATTAACATCCTCAATTCAATAAAATTATCGAGAAAACTCCCTTAAGTAATATAGAGGGTAACATCAAAGCACAGTATATTATTGATTCATTATTTATAGATTTATGTATAGTGCATGTTGTTTTCTACTCTCTATATTCCTTTTCAGTTCGAAATCCCGTGTTTCTTAATTAAAACTCACTCAGTCTTTAATAAGAGTGGAAATTCTACTCGATTTGGATAGATGATTATCATTTAAAGCAAAAGAGAAAAAGCTGAAAAATTGTAACCTCAGATTTAAGGGCCTTACAAGTCCCGGGGTCGAATTCCGGTAGGGTATGTATATAACATAATTCTCTGTATGTATATAACATATATGATATTCATAAATATATAGATTGAATAAAATTTTTTAACGATTTATTTCTAATTTATAAAAATTACAATACTAAGTAGCATTAGGATTGGAAAATTTCATAGATGCCTTGAAAAATTTCGAAGATTACAGTCTACGATCGCAATACAATAATTCCAGTATTGTAACATTTTTCATAAATATCAGACTACCTATTTCCTATAACATTTCTCTCCGTGTACGTATTGATTGTGATTATTAGCAAATTATCACTCGATTAAGCGCAAGAAGCCATAGCGTATTTAAAAAAAAATTATAATTATAAGAGTCAAATCAATGAGTCACAATTGCTGCTCCTGAAAAACTATTATGAGCCGCAATAATTTTTATTGCATACGTCCATTAAGTAGTGTTTGTAGTTAGAATCAATTTATATTTTTGTTCGAAAATTAAGCTTCGCATTTGCCGCGTTAACAGTACAGATTTCACTCAAACGCTTTTCCAAGTCGTTAGCTGATAATAAAAGAGACTCATTTCTTGTGGAACATTCTCACCGATCTGGAACCTTCTCGAAGTCTAATTTTTTTCCTTTATTCTAACGCAAAACCATACGCACATCATTTACGTTAAACTTGACCAAATTTTTTGTTTAACCTTCGTCTAATTGGAGGAAAGTTTTTTTTCTCCAATGCAATATTAAAGCTAATGTTTTTTGTAATTTAAATTTTTGTAATATCGAATTGAACAGTTGTTAAATGATACACCTTCATTATGTTATTATTTAATTTTTACACAAACGAGTTAGCAGACTTGTTGATAAATTTATTAATTAAAAAAATTAATTTTTATATGCTTCTTTGCGAATAATATTTTTAAGCCTGTTCGATTTAGATTTATGACGGAATCAATTATGTATTGGTTTTTTGTAATAGTTTGTAACAATTGTAACGAATTCGTCAATTATTAAGCTCTAACAAATGCTTGAATATTAAGAAATACTTTCCACTTCACGTGTATATTTTTTTTATAATATTCAAAGATATTAAGAAAGATTATTAAATCTTTCTCGCAAAATATTGGTGTTATAAAAAATAATAGATTTTTTAAAGAGAGGAGATAAAAGAAGCAATGATGCGTAATTCAAAATCGGGGTTTTCCTGCATTTGTTTCGACTGCGATATCGCAAGGTTCGTGTGTCACACAATGTGTTTGCATGCGCCAATTGTTAAAATATATCTAGCCATTGTGCGGTAAATTACTGTAAACTAATTATTTTTCTTTATTTTAATTGTAGTATTAATGTATCTATTACCGTACTATTTATTATATAATACAGTTATAACACCTTGCTATCCAAAGATTCATTAATTTAAAAAAATAATATTACCTGTACTGACAAAGTTCGATAACTTTCTTTTTCGCATTTAATCATGTGTATTCGGTAACCTTGTATATCCCAAAGTAACTAAAGACAATAGATTGATGTTTAATTTGATAAGTTATTATATAAGTAAATAACTGAATTAAGAATAAAATTCAATGGATCCTTTATGAATGGAAATCAATGTGAAAAATTTCCATTCATAAAGGACGTACGTTACGGAAGGATTTGACGCTACAAAAATTTTTTTAATACGATTTTCCTTCTTCAGAAAGGAAGCTTTGTACTGGTGATATAAATTTCTAAAATGCTTAAAAACATTTTTCCACATCATCAAATGATCCGTTCCATAAAACGGAACTCTAAGCCTTTCAGAACTCCATCAAATCTAATCGGTAAATCTTTTGAGCGCTGCAGGTGTTTTAGACCATTGTATAGCATTAAATCAGTAGTTCTAATCCAATTGAATGATAGTCCACTTTTGTAAAGTAAAAGTCTTTTCCGAGACCGAAATTTTCGATCGCGGAAGGCTATACGTCCGGAACCTATCTCTAATAGATTCTTTCCTTCTTTCTGTTCATTCCAAATTTTAAATAGGAACACGTATTTTTAAAGCTCTCTTACTATAGATCATCAATTATATTCTGGCCCTTTAGTTCATTGTGCTTGTATGGCGCAAAATGGAAAGAAGGAAAAAAAAAGAGAATCTATTAGATAAAGGCTTTCCGCGAAGGGAGCACAGTAATCATTCAGTACAACTCACCCATCTCGAGATCCTTTTACGTCGAAGTATCCCGTGGTAAAAAAACGATCGGTGAAGAACAGGTCCGCGTGCAAGTCCTTTGCCAGAGCAGTTGGGTCTACTCGTTGCGTGCCTCGTTCTCGTAGACTTTGGCGCCTAGCGCGCACTGCGTTCATTGGTGGCCGGAGACTCCTTTAGTCGCGCTCTCTCGCTGTCTCTCTTTCTCTCTCGCCTTCTTTATATGCTCTACTCTCTTCACTGCAGGCTTACTTTGAAAACTGCGCGTATTATTCACTCGCGTACTTGTGTATTGGTACGGCTGTATATGCGCTTCCACTGTCTCTCGCTCTCCCCGCAGTAATACACAGTCGCGAGCTCAAACGACTACTGAGGTGGCGAGGCGCGCATCAGCGCCTTAAAACCCTCCGAGAGATAAGGCGAGACCGAATCCTCTCTTCCTCACTCGACTCTCTGACTCACTGTTTGTTTGTTTCGCGCGATCTCTCTCTCTCTCTCTCTCTGAGGTGCGCTTGCAGTTGGTACGTCGATGAGATCAGAAGGGTGGGAGGAGCACGGAGATTAAGACGTTTCCAGGTTTCTTGGTTATCACCGCAGGTAAACGGCTACCAGCCAGGGATAGGCCTGCTGAGCTGGAGTCTGAGCGAGTACTTCGACCCGCTGCTGCGGACGCTGATCCACTGTTCTGCAAAGATTCCAATTCGATGGATTAGTTTCTTTGCGTGCTGCAATATTGTGAAAATTTACAACCTTACGAATATCTTGTAGACAGAGAAAAATGTGCAAGTTGGATTCAAGGTACTTTTGTAAATCACTACAAGTGATTCAACTCTCAGTTATTCGATGCTTTCGTTTTTTTTTTTTTTTTTTTTGAAAAAAACCAAATAATTTTGAAACAATAAAATGGCTTTTTAATGGAAATTCAATCTCTTTTCGTGTACAATTTTCTCTATTTATACGGTAGTGAAGGTTTTGTCTATCGTTAAGTGGTATAGTTTTGAATTTGACAATTTGATTAATGACGATTAATTTGGGACATTAAAGTGGGAATTCAGAAGTGCTTTATGAGACGATTTTAGTCAAATCAGATCTAGAGAAATATAGAATGTAAAAGGATTCTGTTTCATTACAAATTCAGATTCATAACCCTCTGTTAACTATCAACTTCAGAAACTTTACTTCTTTAATATTCTTTTTTTTTATTTAAGCTTTATTATTTTCCTGAATATCTTAATAAAGAATAACTTTTAAGAAATACATTAGAACATTATTGTATTTTTTGTGCTAAATCTATGCAAATAAGTAGAAATCCAGCTTACAATGCCAAAATTAACTTAACGGTTATGAATAAACATGTATTCTGGATACAACTGAGATGACGATCTGTAATTTTTTTAAATCTATTGAAAATGAATTAGTTAAAGTGGTTCTGAATTAGTTAGCGCGAAGGGCTCTAAAGTTGGTGAAGAACGAACGTAACATATGAAATAAAATTGGCGATATAAAATAGGGGGTCACCGACGTCCGAAGTGAAATATTTAATTCTGAGGTTCAATACGGACAATTGCGCTGGAGTTACCTTATTAAATTTAGATTATTATAGAAATATTTTAATCATTCTGTTTGTATTAGAATTCGTAACATACGATACTGAATTTGTCAATTCAATTTCAATTCAACAGATGTTTGTATATAATATAAGTATATACGGGTTTGTATATACTATAATGAAATCATACAATGAGCGTATTATATATAATTATATAAAATTGAATTATTAGCATAATTAATTTATAAGTTTTCACGCACGTTATTAAATACTCTACTATTTGAGTAAAGTACACGCATCCCTGCATTTTTCATAATCATAATTTTTTGACCATAAAAATTATAAGGTAAACAATCAAATTCTCTATCATTCTCTCTATCGATCAGTCGAATTTGTCAATCAGCTGCAAAATGCATGAGGCGCGCCCAGAAATCTAGTGCTTATACGTTTAGTTATAGCTGGCCGTAGCGAGTAGAACGAATCGTTTCGATCAGCCGGCGGCTGGTCGGTTTTTGTAGAAACGGCACCCAGTCCCATTTCTATATGAATCCATTGTTAAAGTCTCAAGGACAATTCGATTTGCCAATGAGTATCGGCAATCCCCGTACAGAAAAATCCAGATCGCTCCCGATCGCTCGCGTCTTTCCCCCGAATCAACGCCGTTTTTTTCCTTGGCCGATCGTTAATTTTCTGGGCACTTAGGAGAGTCCGAGAAGTGACGACAAACATACTTCTCGCAAACACAACAGTGCAGCTTGCGACTATAATCTTGAGAATGCGTGGCAAAGGAGGGGATTAAACTCGCGCGAAAGTTCGCATTTTTTGCGAAGTACTTGGCCTGTATGTAGGTTTAACTAACTTTTGTTGCTCTGTTGAGACTTCGTTTAGCGCTTGGTATGAATAACGCGTTTTCGCTTTTCTATATATATGATTTTGGTTATTGTATGGTTAAAGCTAGGATGCTTCTTTTTTTACTTTAATGTGAAATTGAAGTATTAGAAAAAAAAAGTATTTGTAACGTAAAAAATATGATGAGCTTGAGTATAGTTTTACATCTTATATACATGAGAAAAATTTTATTGTAGAAATTGCTATACTGCATAGATAAACTGAAATATACTCTAATTTTGTTCTTATTTTTACTACACAGAATACAATAAATTTTACCGTATAGTATTATGGTTTTTGTTATGATTACATCAGGCATTTTAACAGGAAAAATTTTTTGGACTACCACATTTTAGTGTGTTATAGTTTTTTTTGTCAGATTTTCAATGGTATTGGATAAAAGAAAATGAATTATATCTTAGACTTTTAACCTAATAACCCAAATAGGTTTAATAAATGAATTTAATAAATATTATACAAATAATCCTCTGTCATATTTTATGCCGGGTGTAAGAGTAAAGGCTTATGTAATTATTTATAAAAAGGTTAAGAATTGTCGGGATCATTTTATCCCTTTAAAATTCTTAACTCGAGAGCGTTGGGCTTATGATGCAAGATCTTAGTTTCGTAAATGCATTTAAAATGTGGACGCACAAGAATATTTTTCGTGTTAAAGTGCCTAATGTGAAGCCTCAGGTTATTGGGTGTAGAACCCTAAAATATAATTAACGATTAAAATGTTAATGAAATGTATAGATTTTTAAAGATTATTCAACGCAGCTCTTAAAAAATTTGAATATAAAAGATACGGTCTAAGCACGGATATCGTAAGGCAAGTCTTAAGTCAGGCCACTGCACGGCTGCCATACCCGGGCCTGACCCAATAAGCGTTTCAAGCCTAGAAGCGAACCAACATCAGTCCAGCGCTCCTGGCCCGGGCCGGATGTTGCATACGGCACTTATCTCATTTCTACCAGGATGAAAATCATCGAATTGTTTTTTAACATTGAAATGTTCAACTCGAGAGAAAAAAACATGAGCAAGAGACCTATACATGCAAAAGATAGTTTTTTTTAGAATGTTTTGAGAATTAAATACGTACTTTTTTCAGTTCATCCAATCATTCAATAGTCATTGTTAATTTCAGTTTTAAATTAAAGTTAAATTATTTTATAATTGTACTGAACACTATTTCACTATATCTAAGACAAAATAAGCCTAAATGCGAAGTGGTATCGAGTGGAACCGCTTGATTATTAAAATTCAATTAATCCAATAAATAATTACAAATAATTAATTCAGACATAACAGTTTTTTTTCAATTCGTGATTTTTTTTACAAATTGCAAATTTCCAATTTCCCTCTCTAGGGACTACTTTTGTATGTATACTTATATCAGTGGACATATTTGAATGTTAATTTTTATATCGTATAAAAACGTATCCAATCTTAAAAAAGGGTCGGGCTGATGATGTGAAGCATTTAAAGACATGATTTAATTGGTTACAGGTAGATATTCATTTTGAATGGCGCCAAAGCTTAAAAAATATAATATGTAATATAAATTAATATTTTAATTGAAATTGAATAGGGGTGATTCTTAAACTAATCATTTAAGGTATAAATCTTTCGAAATTAATATATTTAAGGATTTTCATTTAAAATAAATTCTTTTTTAATATTATATTTTAATCTCAAAAATTAGAGCACGTTGGAATGAAATGTTTTGTGTGACATTAATATTTTGTTATAAAAAGATTATTAATAAAAACACACGAAGTAATATGTTTTAATATTCAAGTAGTATTTGTTAGATCTTAATCAACTTACTACTAAACTTACGCACGGAGAGCACATGAATATCCGTAGTGCACATTGAAATTTTAATGGAAATTTTTAGAATCTCTTACAGTACAGTCATCAAAATCTACTTTCAGAAATGAAATAAAGTTTTCAGATGTGTGTGTTAAATTTCTATGGAAATGTTTGAACGTAAGTAACGCAAAATTGGTGCGAAATACCGTGTAAACAAAGTTTTAAAGCTCAAGCTAGGGGGAAATTTGCAACTTCACAAGAGCAAAGAATTTCGTAAACAGAATCATTCCAACAACTAATTAATATGAATAAGAAGAATTAAGACCACTCAAGTTAACTAAGATTGCCGCATCCACATAACGCCGCAGTGCCTTTGTGAATACTTTTTTTGCCTTATGCGTAAAATAGTTCCGACTTCGTCGCCGGTCAATCAGCAAATCCGGCGCTTAATTAACATCGAAAGCGCTCGAGTTTGCGCTTCCGGAGAGGCGCGAGAAGCGTTAAGTACTTGTTCCCGGTAATTCAAACTTCGCCCAGACCTGAAACTCAAGCGCCTGCCAGGCGTGAATGCACTCATCAAGCTGCATATTTTCTCTGCATGATTCTTCCCCTCTCTCTCTCTCTCTCTCACTCTCTCAGTTACGCAACGTCGGCAACTTGAACTTCTCGCTGCTCTGAGCGACCTTGACCGTGTCTTTTCCTTGTCAGCACCAGCCTTACATTGTTACGTCACACCTCGCGTGTATGAGACAGGTATATTTTGCGCTCTCATACCTGCCCTGCAACGGAAACTCTACGGGTTCGAAATGTTGTAATAAAGCATATTATACGTGCTCTTTTTTGCATAGGAAACTAGCCGTCGATGCTTTTGTTTGATGATTGTTGTTGACTTTTAAAAATGGAATGTTCTTTTAAATATTACATTTTGCAATAAGTAATTAAATCTCGAACCTTCTAATATGAATATTTTAAAAGTTAAAAAAATTGACCGAAATCTTATGCATATAACTCTCGAATGTAATGTGATATATATGCTCTGTATCCTAACAGCTTAGCATTCTAACTTTTTTTTATTTATAAAAATTACCTTTGAAAAGATAAAAATTGTGGCTAGTATGATTTTTTGTTCTTCAACGCAACCAAATTTATACAAATTCTGATAATCTTCATGGTTAAACAATAATATATATTAGTTTTTTGCTGCTCAACATCAACTTCATCTTATTATTATAATTTGAGCTAAAGAAAGTCAGAAATTATTGTTAAGCATTCTTTTTGTCTAAGAAATGCAAATTATATAAATAATTCCTTATCAGTTTACAGGAATCTTACAATTTTATTTCTCTTAGTAAGATTTAGCTGAAGTTGGGAAATCCTCTTAGAAATGTCCAAGTATTCTTTTCGTATTAGCAATTTGTACGTCGTTTTAGTTGCCCAATTATTTGTTTCGCTTTTCAACTTTGTACAATATCCGAAATCTTATAAAGTGAATATGAATATACATGGCGGCCCAACGGTAGGCAGCTTATTGGTGATCTTACGTCAGTCATAAGTACATTATTTATTTTATTATATATACTCTGTAAATTTTATTTTCAAACAGGTTAACCTATATGAAAATGTATATTTGGAGACCTATAATAAATAATGCCACTATTACACCCATAAACCCATAAAAAGTAGTTTATTGTTTAAAAAGTTTAAAAGTCAAAAATGATTTTCATACTACAATTCATTTTACTGATCAAAGAAGAAGTTGGAACGCGTTATTTTTGAATACAGGGTGTTACGATGACGTGCCAAAATGTTTGTATTCACAGAGCACACTAGTATAGAATATAGAAATTTACAAGTAAAAGCATGAATACGCATTTACAAAGATTTTAGCTTTGATTGGATATTCTTTATGCGAAATGTAAAAAAAAATACATTTGAAATTAATTAGAAACTTGAGATATTATAAGGAGTAGAAGAGGAAGATATAAATTTTGGGATTCAAATTATATCGCGATCAATATTACCAATTCACATTATCTCTTATAGATAAAAGTAGAATTTTCATTGATAATACTTGACTTCTTATCTCTGATAATTGAAGCACTAAGAATAATAACAATTGTAATACAAAACGCAGTATAATTTAACTCTTTTGCAAGAGAAAGAAAATTTTTGTATTGTTTTCGTGTAGTTCAACTTACTTTAATGTCTTCTAAAAATTAAAAAGTCAGAATATAAAAGTGTTTCTTTGTGACTAAAATACTATCTATTTACGGGAGACACGTTGATTGGTGTCTTGGCCATTTACAATATTTGAGTTTTTTATCAGGGGAATATAAAGCTAAATAAAACGAGAGTAAAAATTCAATTCTGATAAAATGAAAATAAACCAAATTAAAATAGTCTGTGCAGGCTTATTTGCACTATGATTAAAATGTGCCATAAAAATGGCGCAAAGGTATCTTATTGTAATATATTATCATAACGTTATTTAAGTAGGTCGAAAAGCGCATTTTGAAGGTAATATGTCGCAATGTCTCTGTGTTTTATTGATATTGAAAAATGAACTTTCCACAAGCTGTAAAATATAATAATATTTACGATTAATATATCTGTTGCAGAAAATATTTTAAATGACCATCATGTAATAGTTTAATAGAATTTTTTAATATCATGTAATAAAACCCTTTGAACTTGCAAAAGTAGAAGCTATTGACTAGTTATTAAATGAGCGTAAACGTCAAGAGTAAAACATGTAACTTAGATTGACTTGAAATGCTTGTAACAAGGAAAAAGTCGGTGAAAATAGCGTAATAAATTTGATCTTATGCAGGTACAGAGATATAGCAAATAAACTATTATATTACGTGCCAATCGTTAGTAGAAGTCCTACTTTTCATAAAAAGTCGACGAATACGTTTTTAACAAAGTTCCATCAACAAAGGAATTTTTATCATCACCAAACGTTGACACTGTCAAGCAGCAAACACAAAAGAATTGCAGAGGCAGCAATCCAATCATGAAAAACAGTCGAATCAGCTCATGCTCGTTTAGTTTCCTACCTGAAGCAGGTACCGGACCAATTTGCAATGGTGGGCGAGATAAGGAGAAAAAGTCGGATACATTACGCGCGTACGGGTCCAAAATATGTACTTTTATCGGCAACGTACAAACGTAGAGTCGGGAGACTTTCCGCAAGCTACAAATAATAATTAATACTTTCATAATAGACACTGCGACAATTGATGCGCTACATCAAAGGAGCGCGCGACATTTAACAGTAAATAATGCGTGACTTGGCACTGCGTCTATGAATGAGTCACTGTTGACGCGATAGCTTTTTTTGTAACCCTTATGATTCGCTAAGATTCAGGGAGAACTGTGAGCGTTATAGCAAAACGGCCCATTATTGTTCTTCTCACTTTTTTCCAAGGATATTTGTTTTGATTAACACTATGGGATGTTTTTCTTTAATATTGTTTTTCAAACAATTAGTAACGTGTCGAGAAAAAATGTGTATGTTGATTCACAATGATGAATTACTTAAACGTCTAATGTAATTAACGATGATAACTGTTTCTGACCGCTATGAGAGGATTTAGCGTATCACTGAAAAACTTTTTAACTGCAAATGAATTGTACACGCTTAATTTTTAGGACCTTCATATTTGTAAGTAAACATTTTTAGTATTTTCGCTTGTATAGTCAAAATATTCTGGAATAGTAGTCAACGTAGATAAAAAGATTAATTAATTTCTTCCATATTATGAATTCTGTTATAAATATGAACACTCTTTAATAAATATTATACCCATAAGCACTATCTTGGTGGAAATCGAAAACAGTTTGATACCACGTTATGACCATTGATTTAAATCTTATGGCCATTAAGTATATGATTATAAATGAAACGCTAATTTGTATCTTTTTATTGCTTCCAATATATTAACTTAAAATTTTAATAATTATAATATGGACAAATATACTTTATTATTTAAACTTATTCTTATATATTTTTAAATTTATAACAATATTTGAAAATTTTAATAGATATATTTCAAGTATCGAAATAATCGAAAATCCTAACCAATAAAATAAAAAAGATTAAAAATTTGTAGGTTAAATTTAATTAAATTAAATATTAGTAGGTACTAAATATTAGTATTCTTTCTGGCCATAATGTGACTATTTAAATTATATTTTGTAAACAGAATGTTCTTATTCGTTTTCGATCATATTATGTTTTGACTATTTAAAATAAATTTTACAACTTTATACATTATATAGTATAGTAATAAAGTTTTATTACATCATAATATTAATATAAATTATAGCCATCAAATATTTTTTGAACATTTAAAATGCTTACATTTCTAGCAGAGTAATAATTAGAAATTTAAACTATTTCTACAGATCTTGTTATACCAACCAAACTATCAATTATTCTCCACTAACGATAAATCAGATCAAGCCAAGTCCTTAAATCTTATTTTATACCATATAACTGTTTTTTATTTTGATATTAGTCCAAGTTCTATTTAAAACATAGGATCGCGATATAATTACATAGATATTTAAGAAAAATTTAATAACACAAACTTTATTATGAAATGACACTCTCGCTTGGTAAGTATTGTATACAATACCTATAAGAATAAAATAGCTGCCAATTGGAAGTTACAAAAATCAAAAGATACAAAATCTACTTAAATACTTATACAATTTCATTCAATTCAAGATTAACTAAAATAACTAAAATAGAAAAATAGAAATAGCGCTTTTAAGGTTCATTCATAATCAATAAAAATTTTGGTGGGCTAACGTTAATTTTAAAAAAATAATGAACCATTAAAATTCGATTATTTTGCTACTATAGTTTGCATCCCTGTTTAATTTTATGGGGTTATGAAAGATCTTTGAAAAGATTTTTCTTTGTGATCGCGAGTAGATGATGTAAATATAAAAAAAAAACAAGTTATATTCACAAAAGTTCGAAGAAGATATTTGTCTAAAAAAAGTTCATTTAAGAGAAATATTGCATAAAAAAGATCTGTGTTTACTAAATCGCATGTTATTTTATATATTCATATATACCAATACTACGTGAGACGTCATAACTTTTAATAATTAAAACTATGCATATTATTGAAAATACAAAACTATTTTAAGTTCATAATTCGCAAATCATTTTATAGTTATTTATTTAGTATATAAAAAGGTGGAAATTTTATTTTTTGTTCAATATTTATGTAGTCAACCCCTCACTTGACTAGTCTGACGCTTGAAATACTTTAAATAAACTAGAGGAAATAATTTAAAGAAAGGAAAAATAAACATTTATTACTATAAAGCATCCACTGTGAGGAAACCAAATGAATGATTTATAATTTATTCAGCTCTATGTGTACATTTTATTAATTCCTTAGAAAGACAAGAATGCCATTTGTAATGCAAATATTATTGATGTTTGTATTATCTTAAATTATATAATTTGCAAATGGTATATGATAATAAATAATTCGAAAGTAAAGAGGTGATTGAGAATCGAATCGTAAAATTTTTTTTTAAATCATCTTACTTCATACTTGACAGCACGACACTATAGCACTTTGCGAAATACAGTATTGTTAAGCAATTAATGACTTAAGAAAGCTTTATTTTTTATGCTAAAGTAATGTTCTATTGTTTTTACATAATTATTTTATCAATCAACTATCAATACGGATTCGCGAAAACTAGTCAGCTTCAGCCACTTATAGGTATTTTTGACTCTGAACCACGAACGTACCGCAATTTGATTGGCCACCACATTACAACAATTATTATTAAAAAAGTTCAACAGAAATTCAACATATTTTTTATATGCACAGCAAAACTTTGCTAGTCAGTCTATGATAGCCGTTTTAAAAATACGGCAGACACGGAAGAGAACGAACTATCTCTGGCCGTTGATTGCCAGACACTCGATACTCTCTCAATACAATTCGATCGCGAGCACGCGCTCGCAACAGTTTTATCTGCGTTTGCCGCGCATATATACATTCACTCGATCGACTCTTCTTGCCACTAAATAGACCTCGTCGATAGACGGCCGGGCGCTACGCACTCATACATATGTGAAAAGGAGGCGCGCATAATGTCGCGTGCGTGCCAACATCAAGTACAAACGTCGATATAGCGACGTTTATCGTTGACTGCTGAGACAATGGAGAAATGATGAACAAGAGAGAGAGAGAGAGAGAAAGAAAGAAAGAGAGGATAAATTTATTTGTAAAGGTGTAAACCTACAAAATATACATTGTTTTATATACAATTAATTTTTAATATTCCATATGTTTTACTCAGTCTTTTATGATAACACAGCTTAATTACATTTATCAGTCATAAAAGTTTCAAAACTTACAAATAATATCTCAGATCGTCTTAAATAAAATGCAAATAAACATAAATAACAAAAAAGAAGTAGCTTATATCTATCAGTGTTAATTACAAAATTTCACTGCACAATTTGCACATTCAGCTTAACAGCTTAACTTTAACTATCTCCTTTTTCACTTTCATCTGCATAATTTTCTATAAAATTTTTAGAAGTAATTATTTAGAATATATCGTTTCCCATGTATAAATCTATGTTAAAGTATGCATTTTTATATATTTTTTTTTTCTTTAAAGAAGGCTGGTAATCTACATTGAAAAAAATACCTAAATCTGTCGTGTTGCAAAGATTTATATATAATTTTTTTATATGTTTCTGCATAAAATTTATTTTTAATAGAGCTACCTTAAATCATTAAAACTTCTTCTTGAACGGAACATTAAAGGCACCCATGCGCAATACAGAGTACTTCGATTATGTTTGGAAGTAGTTATAATACATAAAATATACATACAAAATAAAATAAAAAGAGAGAGATACGTATAGGTAGCTTGACACGTGTATAATCAAAACGTCATAAATTTCTTCGCAAAATTGCGCAAGTGTGTTGCAGAGAGTAGTCCAAATATTTATTTGCCTCGGTTAGATTGCGCTTGCGATACATGAGTCTATTGTAAGGTGTAGGAGAATTTATCGAAATATTACAAATAAAACATTTTGCATTGTCCATCTACTGTTCTTCCGTGATAATTATCCTGTCTGACAGTACTTCAATTATATTTTTATGGTCAACTAGTGTGTTTCTGTAAATGACAGTCTCAACCCTGTAAAATGCAGAGAGTGATGTATTAAAAATTGTTAAATTTGTAAATTGGCAGTAACGCAAGGAATTATTATGTATAGTTTTTATAGTGTGTGAAATTACAAAGGGTGTCCCTAAAGATACTATTCAGGTGGCCAATCACTTCTTACGGCGAACATCGGTTATTATAGGTAGACGCCTAAGTGGATAATTGATGTTTGAAATTTCACAGGGTATCCCTGAAGATGAGGTTTAGAATGCCAGTAACACCCTATGAATGGAACGACATTATCTACGGGGAAAGCGACCTAATGAAAAAAGATGTGTGAGATTTCACAGGGTGTCCCAGGTCGATGAGACCTCATCTACGAACCGAAGTACAAGCTATACGTCTAACGTACTGAAGCTATACGTCTCACTCCCTGTAGACAATTAGTTAGATCCGATCCGGAGAACCGGAAAGCTGGTGAAGCCGTCAAAATTTCATTGGTAAAGCCGTACTGGAAATACTCTTCATTTTTAGGGTATATATTCACTAAAATCGATAGTGAAATTTATTTCTCTAGATTTTTTAGTAAATATTCAATATTACACAGGGACCGACATATCGTTTTATGATATAGTGTATAAATACTATTATTAGTGAAATTTCACTAGAAAAAATTTAGAAAGTAGCGAAATATTTTATTATCATCATGTAAAAAGTTATTTTATTTTTGAAAAGAAATTATCTTTGATCCAAAGGTATATGTTTCTGAGAGTAGAAATTATACCAGATAACCGTTTCTGGACTGTGACTAAAAGCCATATGAAAATATTTTAAAATGACCTGCATTCATTGATATATATTAAAATATTTGAAAAATGGCATCCATTCCTTTGGAGACAAATATTTTCATGATTACAACGTGATTGTTCAATTAAAACAACTACTACCGTTACTTATTGTACCCAGCAAGTTTACTATAAGCTGTGGGATTGTGAAGGAGCTTTTAAAAGTAAAAATATCGTCATAATATTTATGAGGGACTATATAGCACAAGAGTCATATGAGCCATCGTCACATTACATGTCGACTGATTTTTATCACTGGCTGTGATCGTGTTTTTGCGACGTCATGAGGTGAATCTCCTCGGTATCGAGCAAAATTCTGTATCTGCCCATCGCGACGCGAAGTCTCCCGATAAATTAAATACTCGTCCACTCTATATAAACGTTACTCCTTTTATTCATTGTAAATCAATTACACGCATTAATCTGGTGTCACATGTGCGCAATTTTTCTCTTTTTTCCAGACGTGCTTTTTAGATTATTTTGTATCAGCGCGTGCTCGCGAATAAACGTTTAGTTTTGTGTGATTTTTCTGATTTACAAGCGCGCCTGAAACCGTAGAATGATGAAGGTCTGTTTGAGCGTGTTTCTCATGTTCTTTTTAGTGTGACGAGGTTAAATTTGTAAAACATAACCTAAAAAGGGGTGATTGAGAGATAACGTAATGCGTGCGAGAAAATTCGATAATATTCTTTTGATTTTGATTTCATTTTTAAAGGTCATAACTCTATGTAAGAAGAATGTTAAATCTGTGATGAAATTGCTGTGACCTACTTATGCATTGTACATTGTACATAGTACACGAGAATTTGTAAATGTTTGGATAACCAGTTTTGCGATTAAAATAGAGCAGTCAAAGGTTATCTGATTGCTAGAGTTCATGATTACCAAACGTTGATTCGATCAGAGTTTGATA
This sequence comes from Megastigmus dorsalis, assembly GCA_900490025.1. Lineage (NCBI taxonomy): Eukaryota > Metazoa > Arthropoda > Insecta > Hymenoptera > Megastigmidae > Megastigmus > Megastigmus dorsalis. The sequence continues at coordinate 18,214 of UELU01135510.1, forward strand.
ATGTTTTTAAAAGTGAGCTACTTTTTCGAATTTTAAGTCTCAGAACTGAAATTAATATTTCAAATAATTTTTTAATTTACTATGAATTTGCTATGAAGCAAAAAATGTGTGGTTTTTTTCTTAAAAAAATTAATGATATTATTGGGCCTATGTATTTATTCCTAAAAGCGAATTGATTTACCAAGATTGTTTATGAATATACGTAACTTTTCCTCAAACTTTTTTCTCGCGAAAATACCACTAATATTTGTTGTGCGTCAGGTGAAAATTAAAGTACACACAATTAAAATATTATCTGCTAGCAGGTGCTATGATTTGTTCTGAAGAATATAAAATGTGTTTACGTTTTTATTATATTTGTTGTAGAAGCAATTTCATTTTAAAATTACGCAAAATGGTGATTTACAGCTTGTAATAAATTTCATTGTATAATAGTAGTCCACGGTCAAATATTGATCATGAATCCAAGTTAAATTTTCAATGAAGTCATTAAATCGACGAGCACGTGAATCGTGTAAAGTGACGTACATGAAGCTGTAAACAAAAATGTGTCATTTCTTTGAAAGAAAGAAACTTTAAACGAAATCTCTTTCCCGCGTATAGATAACATCAAACAATGCGTGTCACAAATCAGTTTGATAATGAAAAATAATTAAGCGCATTTAAGAACATCATAAAAGACTCTGGCTTCATTAAATATAGTATTTTGTTTACATTCTTAGTGTAGAACTGTCTTACTCGCTGTTATCAACTATTACACCACGCTTTATCTTTTAGTCTCAATTTTAATTATTTTTCTTAGTTGTTTTATTCATAAAAAAGGTAAAATCATTTATTTGTATGAGTTTCAAAAATTGAAAAGTTTACATGTTAAGTATTAAAATATTAAAGTATTATATACAAAGGAAATATTTGTAGAGTGAGTGAGTAAGATGTAAGTGGAAACGAAAGCTTCACTGTCAATTATTATTATTATGAAGCAATATGCTTTTCTGAATCAATATATTTATTTTCATTGAAAATTTCAGCTCATTTATTTATATTGTATAATATTTATTTACCTTATATAACGCTAAAATACACAATTTATCGTAGATAATGTTTTGCTCAGCTATCTTTTATATTTTTGTATAAGAAAACTGAATTTTATGTACAGAATCAAAAAGTTTCAAAATATTATTTATTTTGATTTCTTAATTTAATAGATCAAAATAGATAACTACCTACTGTATCTTTTTCTTTTATTGTTTATTTAGTTATATTTTAACATATATATAATGTCTTTATATAATGTATTTTATATGACGATATTACTCAAGCAGCTTTTCTCAGTACACTATATAAATCGATTTACAATAAAATAAGTATTTCACACCTTTTTACATGTATCGGATTGATCAAGAGTATATTCAAATATATTTATAAACAGTAGCATAAGTTATTATAATTGAGAAACGTATTCATTTAGATAATTATTATCATATCTTATCATCAGACCTTGGTAATTGGACTTCATCACTTCGTTTTAATGGTATCTGCTAGCTATAAAGATTCTTTTATATAGGTCAATATATAAGTTGTCGCAAAAAACACGTGTAACATAAACAACATTTCTACTAAATTGAAAAAAGAATACAATAAACGAAAACTACAGTAATTCGAATCAAATGGAGACGAGAGCATTTTTATCGCTTATAAGGTAGAAAAAAAAGAAAAAAAGGTCAAATATTTCACAAAGCGAAAAAGAGGCTTGATAAGACTAACTTAAAAATGAATTTTTACGGCTGCTAATATCTTTCCTTAAACAATCTTCGAAATGCAAGCAGGCTCAAGGCTAATCATCGTTAAGAAGGCACTTAATGAAATTGGCAGCTTCGCCGACTCACGCCCGGTGATTTCATCGAACAGCACACATGCGTTATAGTTATACACTATCATACGAGTATGCACGCGCGTTCTATATGCCATTCGGTTCAACACCAGTGCCTTGTTTACTTGTTTAATAATTCTCTCAGTGTCAATATTTTAGCGAGCAATCGTGTGTGAGATGCTTTCGCTCTCTCATCTCTTACACGTGTTATGCCGTTGCTTATGAGTCTCAGGTGTAATTTTGATTAAGATTAATGCTTTGAAGTAAATGACGCTGATGTTACGTGAGCGTGGAATTGGGTGAGTCTTTCTTTTTATCCCAGAAGCAAATTTTGTTAATTGTGTTGAATTTAGCGAGGAATGTACATGTAATATAGAATTATTTATTTTACAGTTGCAAGTGATTAATAAACTTTTAGCAATCGATTCTTCTTTATTCAGTAGCTTTCAAAATATTAATATTCTTCTAATTATTGTTATTTTGATTTTGTTGATATCTTTTTCCAAATAAAGAAGCGAAGCAGTTCCCCGATAATTGACAAAAACATAAGTTGTCTGAACGGGCAAACACTTATAATTTTATAAGAAATTCATCAAAACTTCGGAAATGTTACAGTATGACTGCAAGAATGATTCTTCATAATTTTGAAAGAAGGTAGGATTACATATTAAAAAGCTAATGTAATAAACATTTATTGAACTTTGTAGAATAATTATATACAAGACAACAACATTAAAGAATATACCCATAATCAACTAATAATATTTTATAAGATATTGTGGAGTAATTTTTTAAAAAAATGTTTCTCCAATAAATACTAAATTCATCTTTATATAAAGTTTTTTTTTTCATTTCACATTATACTGTCATGCGTACCAGCCTAATATAAAGTAAAAAATTGTATAAATTTTATGCCGATATCAAGCCATATAACTGTTGGAGGGTTGAAAAATGTAATTCGTATGGCGTGGAATGGATCCAGACACTATTAAAAAAAGAGCTGCTATTTGTTCCAACATATATGTAATACATAATTTATAAATAAATTAAGAATTATTTATGAAATTTTAATACATAATATTCAAATTTCGCAGTTACTATTAAAATTTCAAATGTATGCTTTAAATTTCATATTACCCTGTAAGAAATTTTCAGTAGTTTATAGCTACTTTCTAGCCAGTTTCGATTTAAATAGCGTCAAATTCTTAAAAATATCTATAAACATATTTGAAAAAAAGAAAAATTTCCACCGATACAAGGCTTTTTGTCTGAAGAAGCAATATAGTCGTTAAAATGCAAAAATTTAATTTTTTTTAGTTTATCATTTACTAAATATAAAATATAAAAATATTTTGTGAAAATTTCAGATAGATACATACTTGTATGAGTTGTGGGTGGAGTTCATAATCTTCAGAATCGCATTTTGAACTTATTAAAGTAAATGATGGACAAACGGAGTATTAAAATTCAATTCATTGGTCAAAGTAAATAAAATGTTATGTTCTAACTTGTTAAACAATGTTTTAAACTAGTATAATTTATGTTATTTTATAAAGAACGACTGCAAAATACCTGTAAAAAAATTATCACCAGAGATAATTGAAATTTTTTAAAGTGTTTTTATCGTTGAGCGTCAGCAAATTTGTAATTATTTTTTTTTATAGGGCCAATAAAATTCATCAAAGATGTTCTTTTGTAACATCCCGAAAAAGTTTCGTCAAGATATATACTATTTTATAAAACATAAACTACTATAATAGCACATAATAACGGAGTGCTTCTACAATTATGAGACACGCTGTATACGGAAAAAAGTCTCCACCGCTGGAGAACAGCCTTGTGTGCAGTTCCTATGAGCAGGGCTCTATTTAGTGAAAATTGTGTGTTTGAGAAAATTACACCCATAAAAACTAATTCATTATATTTTAATAAATTAACAATATTAGAAAAACTATACGAAAAGTATATAGGTTTTACGTATTTTTTATTGATTGAACAGATGCGAATACCTGAAGGCATAATTACTGTCAGTACAATTTATCTTGAACTGTAAAAGAAATCTTAGACAAATGTACTATACGCTTGCGCTATTGCGTTCACATTTGCGAGGCAGTGCAACATGCCCTTTACAACACGCACCGCGCAGATGCGTGGACCGTGGTCCGCGAGTATTTCACTATTACGTTGCTTATGTGCGCAGTATATTTATAATCGTCGAACGACTACCGGCCGACAACATTCTTCTGATGAAATATAAATAGAGTTTTCAATATGTATCTATTGTTATGTGCAATATATTCATGTTCTTCACAATGCAAGTAAATCATTGGGCGTCCATCATGTAAATATGGATTTGCCAGTTTTTCAGTAATTTAAGTGGCAGTGTCTGCTGGAGCTGTTTTCATCATTTTTTGCTACAATATTACTAATTGATGAAATTAAAAACTCAATTTATATTAAATGTATAAGTAAATGTTATTTCCTAGATGAAATTACTTGAATTTTTTTCAATTAGTTCATACTCAATTTAAGGTAGTACTGTCACTACTTCCCGATTTATACTGATTTAAAAAAGTTGCATTCCACGCAAAAGCTGAATTGACTCGTTTTTTAAGGTTAAATGTGACTTGTTTGTTTTCAATTAATTTCTCTTATTATTTTTATGTACATAATCATAGTTTTCGAAAATGGTAAATATTTGTCAAATAATTATCTCTTATTACAAAAAGTTTCAATAAAAACTATACTGTAACTATTTCAAAATAATTAATTGAAACTGATTTCCCATAAGCCACTGTGTTATCTGCGTGATAATGAAAACGTTGAAAACTTTAGTTACATTTATCCTAGTCACAGAAAAATTTTTTTGCGTCCCTTTTGCACCATTATTTATCAGTATGTTAAATTTTATCAAAATCTGTACTGTAATTCTATACCGACAGTACTATCTGTCTAATATTTTAAGATAATATTTTAGAAGCATGTTTTGAACATGAAGAAGTCAGTATTTTTAAGTTTATGCTATTTAAAAAAAAATTATAGTAGGTGTGTGCAGACGAGACGTCTTTAGGCATGGGCCTACTAACAATGCTCATGCCCAGGGCCTCGACCATGCAACGGACATGGTTCATTTTTTCTCTCTCCACTCTCACCACTATAATTAGTGATCATTAAAGTTAAAATAATGCGTAGAGAAATTTAAATATTTGGAAAAGCAGATGTCAAAAAATTTTTTTTATGTGTAACTATAAATGTGGTATAGATACAGATTCATTATTTATAATTTCACATAGATAATGTTTAAAATGTGAACACTTAGAAGTTAAACAGTCTTCAGATATATATCTTTATCATATGTATTCGACAAATGCTTACAACATTCATTAACTTGTTCAACATTCATGTCCTGCAACACAGTAAAAAATTTAAAATTATCATTAATTTTTTCATAAGCATCTTTTCTGTTTCTTACATTTTTTACAGAGGGTATCGATTATTGGATTAAAAATTTCAATTTTTAATATATCTTTAAAATTTAATTCCGTTTCCTTAGAAGACCCTTCAAATCTAGATATTCTTATACTTCTTGTTCTTATTCTTTTTCAATGCGAAAATGTGTCTCTCGTATTCAATAAATAAAATTCTAAAGATTTAATTAAACTAAATGCAATTTGTTAATTTTTCATTTTTTACACATGTCATTAATGTGTTAATATATCGTTCCAAACTGCAGTTAAAAATATATTATTTAATTTTATCATTTTTTTTATAAAGGCTTGAAGCTTCATACCTCATCTCATTAGATTGAGTATCATCTGCCGATATTTTATTAAGTGTTGTTAAAATTGGTTTGTAGCTCCTAGATAGAGCGTTAATTGCATCTGCTCTTATTGCTGACCATCTAATTGTTGATAATGCTTTTAAAATCTTATGTTCTCGGCCTAAAGCTGATAGTAGTACTTGCCACCTATGCGTTGATGCAGAGAAAAAATGTACAGCTTTTGAACAAACGCGACATATCCCACTACTGGCATCACACACTCAGCTGCTTTAACTCTAAATTTAGAGAATGTCCTGCGCAGGGAATAAATTGGACGCATTGTCATATGATTGACCTCTACAATCCACAATATTCAACTCATACTGTTGTAAAAATAAAGAATCACATCGGTCATGTTTTCAGCCCCTTGACCTTGTATTTTAATGTACATTAAAAAGCGTTCAATAGGTCCGGCTTCTGTAACATAGCGAACTATGAACGTAAATTGATCGACATTAGAAATGTCAGGAGTCGAATCTACACTAATAGAACAGTACTTTGACGGTTTTATTTTTTTAATTATATAATCAAGAACTCTTTTGCCCATAAGCTCTAAAAACTCTTCGCAAATATTAGTGGATAAATATGACTTTAGGCCTTGGCCTTTGCCCCCATAATTAGAAATATGCTCATTTAAAAAGGGATCGTACTCGCTCAGAAGTTCTAAAATTCCCAAATAATTGCCGTTGTGAACAAATACCAAATGCTGATTATCTCCGCGAAAAGCCAGACCTCTAGACGCAAGGAATTTGACAACATCCGTTACTCTGCGTAATACTTGCATCTAGTAATTTTGCTCGTTTTAAAATTGTAAGAAATTAAAATAAATGTAAACTAAGTTAAAATGAAAAATTATTTAAAAAAAAAATTAATTTAAGGACATGTGTCAGGGTCGGAAAGATTCTACCACCTCGATAATGATGTATTTTTTACGTTGATCTAGTTTCATGAAATTCCATCAATAATTCACAGAGATTTTTGTCGTCGAAAATTTCATTCGTAATTGACAGTAATTATTGTGTTCGAAATTTTACACGACTAAAATCTCTATGAATTGTGGATATATTTATATATTCCGTTAACTGTAAGAACCGGTAAAGTCTTTAAACAGTTCACTTTACGAAAATATAAATGAGTATAATCTTTTGTTTGGTGATGATCGATAAATTACAATATTTTATGTATGTAGAACAATAAGCTTGAATAGATGTATTTTTTTTCATATTTATAATCCTCCAGGAAAATATTCGCTTTACAGGGGCCTCTACTCTGGCCCGGAGCCTCATTGTTTTGAAAGACGGTCCTGTGTGCAGTATATCATGTATTACCATATCTCATACGGTAGGCATATTTTTATGAATCCTAGACGACAAACCAAGAAGAATTGACGATGAAAAAGAACGTGGCCTTGCAGATGAAATTATACAGTGCGACAATGTTGCAATTTTTTTGTCATATCGAAGTTGATTGCTTTCACTTTTCTCTTTATGTGTTTTAACTATAATGTCTAAAAAAGTTTTTAACGTAAAAAGATTTTCTTTCTTCAAGTTTGGAATTTCATAATGATCGTTAATATAACATGTTGATCTCATGTCCTCTAAACAAATTTTAGCAGCCATCTCAACAATTCGAATAGCCTCATCTGCAGGATTTTTAAATCGCTTTTCATACCAATCTTCAGCAAGTTCTTTAGTAATATTTGTTTTGTATAAAATTATGAGATCATTTCTTTTAGTGTGACATATTATTTCATTTGAAAAGTGATTATTCAATTTTCTTTTTATGGTTTTCATGTCTGGAAATTTATAATCTGGATCATTTGTAAAATCTGTCTTAATGTGATTTAATGAAAATTGACATTCACTTTTCTTACTTTTCAAGTACTGTATAATGTATTCAATAAAATCTTTTGTACTCTGACTGGCGGGACGGCCAACATTCGAAGTTGAGGGACTATCTCTATAAAAATTCGCCATACAAACACTATGATATCGGGCATTTGCTGCAATTAAATCTTGTACACTACTCAATCGCGCTAGCACAATTTTACATTGCGCATCCGAAGTTTTACGTAGTTTAGTAGCGTCAATAATGTTTTCCCTCGTAGATGCATTACTGACGAAACGTACTTCATGCCTGTATTGATCACAAACTTCACCACAGAAAAAGCAAAGAGCTGCAAAATTAAATTTTTTTGCGTACTACAAATTTGCTTACCTTCTGATAATCTCTATTGTACCTTTTTTTGAGATTTGTCAATTGAACATTCTCTGTTGTAACTTGTTTGACATTTTCGATGAACATGAGCTGATTTAAATTTTTCCATTTTTCTGAATTTCTGATCACATCTTCTTTTGCTAGATTCAATCAAACGATTAATAGCAACTGCTTTAATTTCGTATAAATCATCCGGATCAGATTTATTGCAAATAATAATACAAGCGTGTTCATCCATACTGTCAATCTGAAATATTGAAATTACATAATTTAAAAAATGTTTAAAAATTTGATAAAACTGTCATAAAATTTTAATATTTGTTGAATTTTCAAAGTAAAAAATATTGAAAGTAAACTATGCAAATTTTATCCCGAAATTGAAAACACTTACCGGTCTGAGTCACAACAAGCGTCGTTAATCACCAGACAGATGCTAACGGTTCTTCTCCCCTCGTTTGCGTGGTAATCCGTATACCTACGTTTGTAGTGCCCATGCGTTTATTCTAGAATAAATTCAAAGTGTTACCAATATTGTAATAATTCTAAAGTGCACGCTTGTTGTTTCACGCGAATAAATAAATAATATAAGGTGAATGTCCCAATTTCTACTCACGTCCCTATTTCTACTCATTTAATCTTTTTTATGTTATTACAAATATCAAACGTATTTCTAAATTATTCAAATATTTGCAGACATATTTAATCAATAAAAAAGAACTAATTATAAGATTATGAAGTAAATACAACACCTATTACAGAAGCAAGACTATGTGAGTAGAAATAGGGCTTAAGTGAGTAGAAATTGGGACATTCACCTTACATAATAATATAAATCAAACTAATACTTAAATTTTATATATATATATAATATAACTCACAATAGTATATTACGGTACTAGTCGCCTAAGTGGCACTTTAAGGCACGGCGTGTATTAGCGCCTGAACTTATCGAGGACGCTAAACGCCGTGCTTTGAAGGGCTGCTTAGGACACGAGTTTCGTACAATATTTTATAGCACTGACTAGCATAAATTCGATGTCACGCATATCCGTGCCATAAGCAGTCCATTAATGCACCGATAAGCACGGTGCCATAATGGACTATTTAGGTCACGGATAGGCGTGACATAAATGCGGATTTATGCCACGCAGTGCTATAAAAATTATTATTAATAAAACACGTATACAATTTCGAATTCTAAAGGAATACTATCTTAAAATAATTTATTTACCTTGCTATTTTATGACGACAGCTGATTCTTATTAATAAACACTTATTCTGTTCGATTTTTTAATTAAAATACTCAAATCACTACGTGGTCTCAAATGCTTCCACACAACTAGATGACTGAGTAGGTACTAAATGCAAGCTGACCTGCTCTCTTGGCCCGCCGGCCGGGCCCCGGTCGCTCTTTCCCCCACACCTCATAGCACCTTTAAACGGCCTTCAACCTTCTCTAAGTATCTATACTATTCATTCCAAATATGTTTCTAATAAGAATTTTGAAGTGTACATTTTTGTAAAATTTCCTACCACATTCATATGCATAACTTCAAACATTTTTTATTAATTTGTTATTTATTTAAAAGTTTCAGAATGATTTTCCCCACTTTCTTCAATTAAATTTATTCAACTTTATTAATATGACATTTAAATAAATTCTTTCAATAAAATGAAATCCATTATTTACATAAATAATAAAAAAATTGAAATAATATAAGATATTGAAAAAGTCGTCACGCGAAATGTCATTTTTTTGGTTTTTCTTCAAAATCAGCGGTTCAGTGACATATAAACCATCGACATGTATAGATCATTTTAAAGTAGAGATTTCAACGGTTAAAATGAGCTAGACACGATATTAAAATCGAAAAAAGGTTCAAGAAAGTTTTCCGTGGAAGATTTTCTTTTTTTTATCGAAAAATGTAAATATTACGAAAATTACTTGTTTTCCATATTCAAAAAAAAATCATGCTTATTCAGTGCAAAAAAAAGTATATTTTCACAAAATCTCAAGTAAATTGAATTATTTTTACGAAAGTAAAAAATAAAAGTGTGAAAAATCGATTTTCCGCCATTTTCTCGGACAATTTGAGGTTATGTTAAAAAATGTCTGATATGAAAGTTTTCCATTTTTTTATTCCCTACAACTTCTGTGTACAACATTTTTTGCTAGGAGGTCAAGTTTTCACGAAAATTGCAAAAAAATAGTTTCAACCCCTAAAAACCACCCCATTTCGCCATTTTGCTTCATGTCGTGTTTAATAATTTTTTTTCTCATTGTTATAACCTTATCTAAATGTTCCAACTGGTCTTTGCCTGCTGATAATTTTCCCTTTGTAGGCTTTAAAATCCGCTTTGGCACTAGCCTAAGTGTCGTTGTTGAGGGCATCGAGTTAGCGCTCGATGACTTCAACGGCGATGACATCCCAAGAATCCTAGACAACTGGTCTTAGGGGAGCCTTGATCGTGCACTGCAACAGCGCCAAGGATAGAGAGAGGTTGGTGGAGAATGCTTCAAATGGTCGCCTTGGTAAGGTGCTCGACTCGTCACAATGGAGTCGAGCAAGCTACTGAGGCTGACAAAGGTTATGAGTTCTGTCTTCAGGACGGTTGCTCCCGCGGTCATAATAAAGCGCCCGGGGAGGTAGAACTCAGAAGTGCGAGTGTCGAATAGGTCTGTTTTCGGGTCCAAGCAGACTGAAGACAAGGTGAAGAAGCGCACTGAGATGGCAGTCCACGTGCTCATGAGGAGTCAGACATCGGGGTTGGGTATTGAAAGGGCAAGTCTCGATGTGGAAGAGTGGAATAAACATAATATGATATACAAATAATAATCTGAATTCTTCTTTAAGTTCTATCTATCGCATTTTCGGTATTACAGTAATTCAAATTATATGACTAACTATTCAAATCTATTGCTTGTGGAAAAGTGGGACAAACATGGTCAAAGATTATATAAGTAACATGATGAACCGATTTTAAAATTTTAAATTCACTTTAATCGTTTCTTTTGTAGTATGGTAACAGAAAATAATTTTTAAGATTTATCGATTTCCTTTAAGAAAATCCATGAATCTATTTTTGTGTTTTGTTTAAGAAAATACCTTTTTTCTGTTTAGTTTTAAATTTTTTTTTTATTTCCATGTTTAATATTTTTAAAAACTACTGTTTTTCTCGTTATGATGAAAATATAAGATAATACTATCGCTTAATAGTCGTGCCTATATATACTAATAGTGTATGCGATGCTATACTTTGCTATTTATAATTTTTAATGTATTAACAATCGAAATATTTTGCATGAATAAAACGACTGGATTTTTTGACTCTTGATATAGAAAATATCCGAAAAATAATTCTGAAAAAATAAGCTTTTTGTCTGAGCAATCTTCATTAGCATAATACGAAGCAGCCGAACAGCTAAGAAAACACTCAGTTTTGAAACCGTTCAAATATTAAGAAACTTTATTGCTTTTGCACAAATATAAATAAAAAATATTGGCGATCATCGAACATTGAGCTGATACCTTTCAATTTGAAATTTCACGTTCATCTCGAAACACTTGATTTAATGAACTTCTTGAACTTGTTTGCATCGTCTGTAAAGCGAATACACGGCATGCAGCACATGTTCAAATGTTATTCAGAAAACCATATTAATGTGTAAACACACGGAGAAAAATTCTACATTAAATATTAGAATAGTTCACCAGTAAAAGGATTGCAGACTATGAACATATGATATTTACCAATATATTATTGTAACTTTTATTTTTTGTTTAGTAGAAAATTAAGAAATTATTTTCATCCATGGTATTTTTATTATACATTGTATTATACATGTTATACATTTACTATTGATATTTAAATTGAAATGAAATATTAATTTTTAGAAAATAGTGTTTAATGAAGCTTTAAAGTAATTTTTAGCAAATAAATTAAACGGTATATATATACCCTTTTCTTCAGGGTTAGAAGGCCATAGTCACATAACTTTGATAAAATATCAATATTTGCAATAAGCAATGAAAAGACTCTCCAAAAAATTGCTAAAAATTACGTTCCCGCGATCAACAAAGCCTTACACTTTTAAACAATCGACACCTTCAGAACGATAAATTCAACATACCATTAAAATTTTTATCTTTGAATTAATTAATTTTCAAAAAATAGGAATTTTTAGACAAATTTTTCGTTTATTTTCTTAGATGAAAATGTTTACAAAAGAAGATGAATCTTGCAGCATAATATGTTGCTATTATTTTACTAATTCCTTGCACAAGAATCAAGTTTCTTGCTGCAGCCGTTTCCGAGAAAGTTTGACCCCTCCTTCGAGGAAAGGGTATGAGCAGTCGCTTAGCCCACTCCTGGAAAATTGTGTGAGAAGTGTAAAAGTGTGTGAGAAATAAATACTTCTCACACACTTTTTTACTTCTCACATGGTTTTCGAGGAGTGGGATAACCGGCTACTTCTCACACGCTTTCCTCGAATGAGAAGTCCAACTTCTCACATAGTGTTTCGAAAAATAAGTTATAACGCAATTATGATAATTACGTGCAGAACAATTACTTGTAGGTGACGTGCAAAAATCATTAATAAAATTATCACCATGAGAAACTTGTAATGTTACATCTTCAATCTGATATTTAATACTGTATTGGCAATTGATACAGATAGATGCTTATGTAAATCTTGGATAATAAAAGAGATGAATAGAATGAATAGAAGAGAATATCAAGAGATGCCGCAATTGAAACTTGAGAATGAATTTCAATCTTTCTATATATATATCGTTTGAGAGGAGGTGAGTTTCTAACGGTAGAGGTAGATATTTAGATAAATGCTATGACATATTCTTAGAGCAAATAATTAGCAAAAATTATACCACAAGATTCGTCTCGATAGCCTCATATTAATGAAGTTACGAGGGGTGGATTTGCTACCATAATATTAAGATAGCAAATTAATTGTTTCTCGGAAACGGCTGGAGCAACAAATTTGATTCTTGCGCAACAAATTAGCAAAAACATAGCAACAAACTATGGAAATGGGTTGTCTGCAGGCTTATAAAGTGGCCTAGTCAGAAATAAAACATGTTATAAATATACAGAAGTCTAAACAAATGTAGATATATGCAAAAGTATATCTTTGTAATACTTTTTAAGACAATATGTCTAATGTGTCAATATTTCTAATGACCTAATGTGTGAAAGGCGGCTACACAGAGTCTGATTGGTAAAGGAGCTTGCAATCCATTTAAACAATTAAGGTGGCGTTTTGATGTGATTTATTACGTAGTAATTCTTTACAGTCTAGTGTCACTGGATATGTGAGGTCTGTGGAATAGATAAAACTGACTTGGATGGTTAGATATGTGTGACATATCGTTCACAATTGTGAACTCAGAAAAATAATACGTTTATGCCCAGAAGAGGGACGTATAATAAAATACACGTCCGAAACGTCGGCTATTCAATAAAAAGTGAATTTTTTGGTACGCAAGGATCGTTTCTTTCCATGTTTAATTAATATTCATTCACGAACGTTTTAATCATTATTAACTATTGTATATTATCTTCTTTTGGCAATCTGTGATAGGTCTAAGTTCGGGCAATCAGGCTTCCTCATTAGTGACTTAAAAGTGACTTGAATAAATTACCAATAAAAAAAAGAAGCACATACCTATTGAAGGTGACGTCGTAACGATGTCGATGAGAATGTAAAATTTTTGCGAATTAATATAATAGAAGATAATAAGATAAGATAATATATTTACTTAAATATAATATTCTAATTTATACTTTTCATTTAAATTGAATAAAGCATTAGTAAAGCTATATAATAATGTATACCAATAGAATTTTTGCTATTTTTAATTGAAACCTTTTTATCGTTTCATGTAGTTAACAATAATTTTGAATATACAAAGCAACAAGTGATTTGAAAGATGGAAATAATTTTTGTTATCATGTTGCTTCCAGTTTTTTTATATTCTTTTATAATTTCGAATTATATTCAATTTCGAACATAAATTGAATTTAAATTATTGCTACAAGACAAGTCTAGATCTCTTTTCCTTCTGATTGATTTATGAGGGTACGTATTATCGTCAACGCAGCATATGAAAAGATAACAGGATCGTCGATTGTGGGGTAAATCTAAGCTTTTCGCTTTATTTTGCGACCGTGACGTGAAATTTACACCTCCTGTGATTTATATTTCTTTCTGTTTTTTGTTATTTTTGTCTCATTTTTTACTACGTGATCTTTTATTTTCTTCTGTCTTTCTCTCGTATAAATGTTTTCAATTTCCAAAGCAGCTGTGCCGAGTCCGTTGATAATGCACTTGCTATTTTCGTCTAAAAGATGTGACGAATCCGAATGAAGTGGATTTTCGGAGTTTTATAATAAAATTCTGGCGCGAAGATAAAAGAACTAAAATTTTTTAAGTTATGGTGACGAGTGATGGTTATACTAAAGATAAAGAAGTCATGAGATTTGAATTTAAAAAACGCACTTTTATAATATTATCTCAAAAGTTTATTTTAAGATTAATTTTTAATTAAGAGATACACTTGATATAATTTAAATGTTTTTAGTTTAATATTTTATATATTTATTATATATTGCATATTATATATAAATAAAAAAGATTAATTCCATAATTCGGTGCAAATTATTTAGTAAAACAAAAAGGTAAATTAGAATATAAAAATTTTCAGAGGAATAATGTCTTATCTTTCAGTGAGTGGTAAATTACTTTCTTACGAGATTAATATATCTTCGTTGACTGATATATATTAAGCAATGTTGTGGATATGGTAAATTAGAGAGGAAAGTCTGAAAAAATGTTTTGAAGATGTGGGAATGATAGATTAGTAGTACATAAATGTGTTTTTTTTAATTTTAGCCACTTTAAAGCATGTTTCACAACCTGTTTTGGATGCTATCCAATATTCTACAAAAAATACAGTTTTTTTTAAAAAGTACTTCCATTGAGATATTTATATTTTTTTCAAATCTTTATTTTCTTATTTTAAATAGCGGTACGCTTTAATTAAAAAAATGAAGGTCACTTGTGAACTCAATCGTATTTGCTAAAGAAGCTCATGAGATCTAAATTCCATGATTCAACTAATTATTTGTTAAGATTTACTTCTTCCGTGGTAGAAACGTAGCCGAGTTGATGACTCTAACCATTTTTTTAACAATTAATATGTTTATTAGACTCAAAAAGTAATAGCTATGTAAAAAAATTATCAGGGCTTGCGGTACTAACTTCAAAGATACTGCAATTTGAAGATATGCTATAATGTTACAAGTATATCTATATTGTGGCACAGTCTGTACAAAATTGTATGTTGCACATCGTTTTTTTATATTTATATTATTTTTAAACGGTTTATTTATATTTTAGTATCTTGTGGCATATAATTAATAGAACTTATTGATAATGATCCAATTTAACGATGTCTTAGGGTATCATAAGAAATAAACTTTTTGATTAATACGAGCTGGAGAACGTCCTTAAGCTAATATATCAATTATATTTGTATTATAGGCTATACAAATATAGTATTTTATTGCATTTATAACTTCGTAATGTGAAAGATAAATTTAATGTGCAAAGGTTGAGGTTACGATCACATGAGCCACTAGACGGATCTACCATATGTGACAACGGCACTAAAAGCAATGATACTTATAGTCGCCACACATATAACGAAAACCTTGCTTTTCAAGAGGAGATTCTCGCTTCTTTTACTATTTGGACCGTAATTATTCTGACACATGACCTTTCCTTAGCCACAACTGCGATTTTGACTACTTGGCTGTATGAGTGTTGGATAGTTGGGATTATCTAATGGCTGGCCAATCGACCAGGCGGACTCGTTAATTTTCTACCAATTGCTATTTAATGTTAATTGATGCAAATTTTAAAAAGACACATAATTTTCTTGGCTTCGCGGGGGCATGCCATAAGTGTTTATTTTCGCGATGCCCAAGGAAATTAATAAGTGAGAGACCGGCGAAATGTATATGAGTTTTAATCAGTTACCGTAACAGTATTTAAAAAAAATAATTGGCAACTATGTGTTAAGTGATCTGTTTGCAGCCTGATGAGACGGGCCATTATGTATATATATAGACTCTCGAAACAGAAAGTCTTATATTTGAACAAATTGCAAATTCTAGTTCTCTGACGATCGATCACTTCATTTTTCTCCTTAAAAATTGGATTATCTGTTATTTTATGTTAAAGCATTCATTTTAAACTTAATTATTATTAAATGAAAATTTTTATTTGTTTTAAATAAAAGATGAAACCTTAATATATTGGAATAATAAAAGAAATGTTAGATTTAATCAATATGTTTTCCTACTCATTGAGAACTCAAGTGAAGTTTCCTTAACTGATCAAGAACTATTGGGTCCATGGTGATAGTTACTGCTAACAATCTCCAAAGTTTAAGGTATAACATTTTAAAAATTAAACAGTAAATAAAAAAGTAAGTATAAAGAATAAGCTTCTGAAATATTAAAGATAAATATGAAGGAATACATTAAACTAATTAGGATAATAAATCTTCTGTTCTGACATTTGAATCATGCATACGATAGCGATATCAATCGAAGTAGACTTGTGGATTCTGAAAAAAATTATATTTAGAAAACAATCGTCAAACGATAAGAAGAATCTGGAGAAAGACCGATAACGTCCGATCGAGGAATTTTCTTGATTATTATTACGTTTATTGTCGACCGCCATTATTCATTGTAGCCTATTTTTATTCATTCTCGGAGTAATTTTATACCTCTTTCCCTTATCAATTTCGCAACATCATTACAAACAATTCCATTTGATTAACTTAAGTATAAGTAAAATGAAGATAATCTACTGATAAATTGAATCAGACTTAAGTGCTGATACTTACTTAATTTTTAATTTGATAAATTTGTGTATCGATTTTAATTTTCATTCATGGAATTTAATGTTATTAATATTAGGCTGGATAAAGAAGTATGAGAACCAATATAATTAATAAATCGGCGATTAGTAAATAAAGCTTAGAAATTAAATAGTATAATTTTTGCATTCTCTTCAAATGGTATTAGTTGATTTAACCAGACAAGAATAAACTGCTGATCTAAGAATGAGGAAGGCTACAAGGAGAATCAACTGATACCATAGTTAGGTATACGGTAAGTACTAGAAGCATTGTACTACCTCATCCATTTATACTTCTATATACAGTTGTGTGCAAAAGTTTCCGGCCTAAGATAATTTTGTAATAAAATATGGTATAAAGAATATTAAATGGAAATGTAAGTCTATCATCGTAATGTATATTTATTATACTATCAAAATATGTAATCAAAAAATTTTATACAACAATTGACACGCAAAGGGTATGGCTACCAAATATTGATCAAAACGTTACCTTTTTTTGTTATTGGAATTTTTTCATTGAGTTACAGTGTTATTTTTCTTAAGTTTAGTGCATTATTTGTACTTGGCCGGGTACTTATGAATAAGTGAAAATATTTGTTTTTGTTATATATAAACAATTGTTAATTGTTGTATAAAATTTTTTGATTACATATTTTGATGGTATAATAAATATACATTACGATGATAAACTTGCATTTTCATTTTATATTCTTTATACCATATTTTATTACAAAATTCTCTTTGGCCGGAAACTTTTGCACACAACTGTAGTTTATAAAAATGATCTATATAAAGAATCATTCAAATTTTACAAACAACAACAATTCTTACTCTAATCATCTTTTTTATCATTGTAACTTTTATGCATTCTTATAACGCCATTTTAAAAACCGTTTAAAAAATTAAAATCAAAACTAAGTTTCGGCATCATTGTTACTATTTAAACCGCGATAATTATAGCTTCAATCTCTGATGTCACGAAAACTTATTATGAGAATATCCCTCCTTTTATCCGTTTACTTGAAATCGACGGTGTTCTCACAACTTTCCATTCATTCAACTTGCGCTACACCTGTTCTCGTGGATCCCGTCATTTCACCGATTGATAAAGCCAGCGCTTGCCTCGTACTTTTCCGGTCTTATCATCTTGGCACGCGATGCATTACTTATACATATACATACACATAAATGACGATGGACAACAGCCAGATGCGCCACGAGTTTTCAAATCGGCCGACGCCCCGGATATCGGAGACAGTGCGTGAAATTCACTTTTCTCGTAGACATTTTTGTTCAGTCTGTTTAACTTTAGGTATGCTATGAATCATCGGGTATAATGCCCGACACGAGTTTGCAGTTTTTGCTTCGCAGGCCAACATCGGACTATTGCGTTTGGAAACGTAATGATTCGAGAACGGTGCGGTTGTTACCTTTATGAATGAGTTAATTTTTTGAACTGTGATCGAGTATTTGTGGAATTTGTAGTATTGCGAAGACACGCGTGCTATTAATTCAATGTTATTGATGTTCTTGTAGGCGGAACAAATGTCTTGCAATAAAAGAGGATTATTTATTTTAGCAGAAATCTACTTTTGACGATTTAATGCAGAAAAATATTAACTAAGAGTGATTTGTACCCGAGATAAGATTATTATTTTTAAAGAAGAACTGAAATTGAAAACATGAAATGAAAACGAAAGAATTAAAAGCGATTTCTCATTAGCATCACAAGGAGTCAAATACAACAAGTATTATATATTACAAGAAAATATATCATGCTATTTACAAATTAACCTTGAGTTATTCAATCTTTTGAATATAGAGTGGAAAAATTATTATTACTTCATTTAATAAAATATTTACCGACTTAAAGAAAATAATACGTAAATTAGGAAAATTTTCTCAAGAAAATCATTACTTGGATTTAATTCAAACAAATGAATATAATGAATAGAATATAAATATATTCATATATATATATATATATATAT